>JASSUY010028750.1:0-41575 GCA_032466535.1 Forpus xanthops | reverse complement strand
TGTCCAACCTGGCCTTGAGCACTGCCACATATGGGGCAGCCACAGCTCCTCTGGGCACCCTGTGCCAGCGCTCAGCATCCTCCCAGGGAAGAGCTTCTGCTTAAGAGCTCACCTCAGTCTCCCCTCTGGCAGTTAAAGCCATTCCCTGTCCTGTCCCTCCATCCCTTGGCTAAAACCCTTGAACACACAGGGATAGTCCTTCGGTTCCCCCCTTTGCTCCTTAACCCCAAAGAGCTTTTTCCCACCTTGGGAGCTCTCTGCTTTGTGGGCTGCAGCTCTCCTGCCCCAGCTGTAATGGCTTAGTTTTATTAGCCTGTGACTGCAACTGCTAACCATTGCCTACAAGCCCTGGGAGGATTTCAGCTGGAGTAGGAGTAGCGTGCTGAGCATCCTGGCATGATGCCTTTCCTCCTATAAAGCGTCATGTTTCCAAATGGGTAATTACTGCGCTGGGATTTATGCAGTACTTCCTCTAAGTGGTTGTGTGGGCTGCCATTCCTCCATGAATTAAACCAGAAAAAAAGAGGAGGGGGGATGTGGAATAAAAGGAGCTGAATCCAGCGGTGCTGGTGAGGCCCGGGCAGGAATGAGATCAGTTTGCTCTGCCCTTACCTGGCAATAATGGGAAAGTGCTCTTTCAATTGAGCTGTTCCATTCTTTTGCCCTGAGCTATGAGAAGTAGATTGGATGAAAATTATCAGGCTCCCTGTCTAGAATAAATAATCTCCAAATGGAGCAAGTCATAAATAAGTGAGCAGCAATATCCTGGGTTATGAAGATATAATTTCTGTCTTTAATAGCTGAGTAGGCCCCGGGGACTGTGTCGAAGTGGCCTGCCTAGCCCCACTATTGATGAGGGGAAAAACACAAACAAGCAGAAAGAGAGCTTTTTGTTTCTTTAAGCCTGAAATTATTGATGTTTTGAGGGGAAATAATGATGTTCTGTGTCTGAAACCTGTCCTTCCCCTGCCTGCCAGCACCAACCGCGGCTCAGCCCCTGCTTTATCCGCTTGGGATAGCTGTAACCCAGGCTTCCAGCTAAACCCCATGGATGCATCCCCATGGCACGGCTGTGTGGAGGGAACAGGGACCTCATGCGGTGCCTGATTCCTTCCCCACCTTCAAGGGGCAGAGTGTACCCCCACCAGAGAGAACTCCATGGAGCACGTGTGTTGACTTATGAAACCTCTGGACCTGCAAGGTGGGATGATAACTAATCAGAGGTGCCTGGATGAAGCTCCAATTTTGATGGGATTAGTCTTAATGGGTTTATTTTTACAAGCCATTTAGTTAGTAATCAGCTCTCCCTTACGAGTTAAGACGTGCTAGTGCTGTTTAAAGCAGTCTGTTAGGGGGCTTTAGTGGCGGGCAGCTGGGATGGCTCTTTAGAGCTTCTTAAAGATGCCCTGCTTTTCCTGATCCCAGGCTGAGCATCGCTCTGTGTGCAGGGGCTGAGTGGGCAGAGTGGGTCTGTGCCACCTAAAACATCCTACTGGGGGCCGAGGGGTCAAACACTGCATGGGATTGGTGTGGAAAACTGGCACAGCCCTGCTTTTATGGCAGCAAAGTAAGGAGATATGGTGTGGTCCTGTGTTAGTCGGTGTTACTGTGTGCAGGGGACCGTGTTCTCAGTGGTGTCTGGGGATGCTGATGGGGTAATACACGGTGGTGGGGGTTGTTTGCTCCTCTGGATGGGGTTGGTTGGTGCTCCCTTCTTCAGTCAGCTCCATCCCCTTAATTTATAACCCAACGTTTACCATTCCTTAATAGTTTAATTGTATGGAGTGACATGGGTGAAATAACTCCCTTCACTTCTGGGCCGCTGACGTGATGAAGCACTGGAATCTTGTGTTTGGGAAAGAAAACTGTGTAAATTGCTCATTGTGGGAGAACTGTTCCACCTTCCACCGATAGCAGAGGGATTCCCGCCAGGAATCCATCACCCCAGCCCAGGGAAGATTGCACTGTTATTAAATTATATGTTTTTAAGAGGCGACACGCTGATCGGTTTCATACCAGTAAATATGTGATTTACACTTAATTCTGAGTAACCTTTCCATGACCAGCGAGGTGTGAAGGTATTTAATGGCACAAAGCTACGTTTATGAAGAGACCATTCATATTCATTAGGCTCACGCATTAACAACTCTGCCCGTGACATCTCTCTAGCACATCCTTTATCACTACAGTTTGCGGCATCCACAGCCTTGCACGGCCAGACCTGCTGATGGTATCATCCAAAAAGGAAATCAATGGGAGCTCAGATTGAAGCTGGATGTTCCCAGGTTTGGCAGGAGAAGGAGGAGAGTCCATCCCGCTGGTTTAGAGGAGAGATTTGGGATGAGAAAGAGAGGCCTGGACGGGCGTATCTGCATTATCCTTGCAATGTTTAGGAAGGAAGATGTATTGAGGTCATTGATCATCGTCTTTAAAGCATCCAAAAAAAGAAGGGGCAAAGGCAAACCCAACCTGGGGTGATGCTGCTGCTGTGGAGAGCACAGCTCCAGTTTCTGGCACGGGCAGGTAGCAGGAATTGGGCTTGGCATCCCAAGTAACAGGGATTAGAGCTAAACAACCCCAAACCATGACTCGGGGGCTGCCATACCGGTTCTCACCTCCACTCGTTTCTGAGTTTGCTGCTGATTTCGTGGATATAGGATAAAGAGGGTCTGAAGAGGTTTGTGAGAGGTGCAAGGGTTTCATTTGCCGGGCAGGAATGCTGCCACAAGACTTCTGGGAATAGGGATGCCATGGATAAGCCATGAAAACACCAAGGATGCTCCTTAGGAAAAAACAAACAGCATCATGTTGCAGGTCCATCTTCTGGAGCACATTGAACTTAACATCCCCTACAAGGATCTGGAGGTATGAGCCTCTGCCATGTAAGCACAGTTGGCCAGACCACCTTTGGGATGCCATCACGGGATGATGGGGATCTCCATAGCTGAGTCCAAGCTCTTCTGTATTTGGCATGCTTTAAATACGCTGTTGGAGGAATGAAAAGGTGCTGGCATTCAAATGTCCCCTGCAAGGCCCCACCTGATGAAGGAGCAAATGAACTGCAACTGGGGCATATCAGGATGCCATAAGCTGCTGCCTGATGCTATCCTGGCTGCTCCTGACCACCGCAGGCACCACACACACACAGTGCCTTGAAGGGATCCAAGTGGATTGGGATGATGGGCGGTGCTTTGGGTGACCCATGCCAGGGGGAATCTGGCGCTTGTCCTTCCCCACTGGAAATGTTTTCCTTTAATCCATCATAAAGCCACCGGGCGATGGTTCTGGAAGTGGAAGGGAAGCAGTGCCTGCGCTGGGGGAGCCCCCAGAGCCTCTGTGTGCTCTGTTTATTATTCCAGGTCCTTATCTTCATCCCAAGGGATCGTGTGCTGCTCTTGGTGCTTCCCAGTGTGGCCATTGAGAAGAGCGGGCATGTGGAAACCCAGAGACAGTGCTGGGATGAGATGCCAACTGCACGGCTGAGCCTCCTCATCAGCATCCCTTTGGTAAGCGGTGATCCTGGAACCAGTTTTATCCCCCTCTGCACCCACAGCCCAGCCCCAGCTGGTGTAAGGGAGTGGGTCACTGCCTCTGCCCTCCCTTTGGAGCATCTCCCTGCAGTCCACAGAGACCTTCACCAAACGCAGCAGCTCTACAGAGGCTCCTGCTGCTCTGCCATGCTCCTTCCCTGCAATACCTCCTTCTTTGCCTGCTACCCCATGATAAGGTAATCATTCCGCTTCAGTTCATTTCCACCAAGTTGTTTATAGTTTCTCCTTTAAGCATCTTTTGCACCCTGAAGTCCCATAGCTCCTGGGTACCTCTGACCCTGCAGTGCTGCCCCATTCTCATTACATTCTCGGACCAGAAACCTGCCCTAGCAACAGGATCACAGTTTTCACCCTGCACATAGTTTAATATCCAATAGAGAGGATAAAACTGACCCTTTGCACTGTATAAACACCCACAGACCCCAGCAGCACATTGCTCCCCTGCCAGCACAGAGCAGGGCATGGCAGGAGGTGACCTAGAGTTGCCAACAGGAGAACAGTCTGTATTTACCCACCATCTTCCGAGGAAAAATGCCTTGTTAAAGCAGATGACATTGTACCAGGCCCGCTTTCAGAGCAGGGAGAAGCAGTCTAACGGGCTGCCTGTGCTGCAAATGAAACATTAATTAATTTACCAGCAGGAAGGATATAAATAACCAAATCAGATGGCGTGGCTTATTCATGAGGTCCTGATGGAAGGCAATTGTTATTCCTGACTGTGCAGGTTAATGAACACGCTCTCCTTTTCCCAGCATCACATGCCAAAAATACAAGCAGGCCAAGTAGTGCCTGGTGGCTCTTGTCCCAGCCTGGGGTGACCCTACACATAGACCTTCAGAGGGGACACAGGGCATAGGGCAGGTTGTGGGCTTGGGGACAGGAAGGAGAAACCAATGTAAGGGAAGTGATGGAACCGTGGAATGGTTTGGATTGGACCGTTAGACCAGAATGTGTTAGAATCACGGTGGGGTGACACCAGAGGTCATTCTAATGAGGGCTCGATGTGCCTTGGCTGATGCCCCGTGCTGAGCAAGGGCATCACTGCAGCAGCAATCCCCTCTCCATCCTCCCTAACCTGCCGCTTGTGTTGTCTCTCTTTCACATCTTGCTTCCCCTTGAGCAGAGAAATTCCACAATGCGCCTCCTTTTCATTTGCCAGTGCTTAAAAGGATTGGAAAGATTAGGAGATTCCAATTTAGCAGCAGGCAGGCGGTATGTCAGGCAGCTTCCTGCTCCACAATAATGTGCCCTAATCAATAACGCCAGAGCACAGCCCACAGCTCCAGTGAAAACAAGAGCTTCTTTTAAACGGAAGGACTGAACTACCCCAACCACGGTTCCTGCCTGTGTGCACTTGGTTAATGAGAGTTTGAAAGCACAAGTCAATATAGGGCTAAAATAGCTCAACTTGAAGCAGATGCTCAGCCTGTCCTCCCAGCGTTTACCATAGCCATGGGCTTATTTGCCTGGATCAAGGTGGTGTTTCATGGAGAAAGAGGAAAGCTGGAAGCTTAAGGTGGTTACTCGTAGAGTAGCTGGCAGCTGGAGGCAGTGCAGGGGGCAGGCTGAGGCTGAGCCACACTGATCAGTATCATTGGACTAGGAGAGGAGCCTCAGTATCCATGGGACTGGGAGAAGGATTGTGGCGGCATCCCCCAGCTTGGGAGGAGGACCTCAGTATCCTCAGCCTGGATTAGAAGCCTCAGCATCCCCCAGAATGGAAGAGGAACCTCAGTATCCCCCAGCTTGGGAGGAGAATCTCAGCATCCCCCAGAATGGAAGAGGAGCCTCAGCATCCCTCAGCTTGGGAGGAGAACCTCAGTATCCTCAGCCTGGATTAGAAGCCTCAGCATCCCCCAGCTCGGGAGGAGGACCTCAGTATCCTCAGCCTGGAAGAAGAGCCTCAGCATCCCCCAGAATGGAAGAGGAACCTCAGCATTCCTCAGCTTGGGAGGAGAACCTCAGTATCCTCAGCCTGGAAGAAGAGCCTCAGCATCCCCCAGAATGGAAGAGGAGCCTCAGCATCCATCAGCTTGGGAGGAGAACCTCAGCATCATCAGCCTGGAAGAAGAGCCTCAGCATCCTCAGCCTGGGAGCAGTGCCTCAGCCTTGCACATGTGCTGGCTGTTATTAAACCGTGTAGCTCCAGTCAGCACCCAGCGATCGGCACTGAGATATCATTGTCATCCGGCATAGCGTGACTCTTTTTTTCCCCCTCTCCTCTCTTCCCCCTTTGATTGGAATGGAGCCTCCTGGGAGATGTGAACTCATCGCAAGCGGCTTCCCAGGGATGGAAGCAAATGAAATGTAACAAATCTCCATTTGCAATTTTGGGGGGCACGTGACTGGAATGGGAAAAGGGACGTTGGAGCTGAGCTCTTCCTCGGTGCGTTACCGAGCGGTTAGTGGCTGCTGCCTGCTAAAATAAACCCTTTATCACCTTCATCCTTCATTTCCAGTGCAGCTCAATAATATAGAGAAGCGGCACAGCCCGTCCCATTAGCACGGGAATTCTGCTTCCCTGGCATGTGTGAGAAGGAGAAGGTTTGATTTCAGCTTTCTTCGGAGCTCTATAACTCCCCCTGCTCAAGAGGTTCTGCTGGTGCATAAAAGCTTTAGCTGCAGAGCATCCATGACCTGTGCATGCACTGTGTCCTGCCGTGCCATGCCATGCTGTACCATGACGTGCCATGCACTGTCATGCCATGCTCACTGTACTGACCCCTCCAAAGTCCACTCATTTCCAGCTGCATCCTGCACTTCTGCTCACCACAGCTCCCTGGAGCTTCACTGGGGACTCGGCACCATCTCCCTCTGCCCAGATTCCTCTGTCAATCAGGACAGGCCATTCCATACTGCCTGCAAAGCCATAGGATCACAGAGTCATGGAATGGTTTGTGTTGGGAGGGACCTTGAAGCTCATCCGCTTCCAAGCCCTGTTACAGGCAGGGACACATTCCATAGAGCAGCTTGCTCTAAGCCCCTGTGTCCAACCTGGCCTTGAGCAATGCCACATATGGGGCAGCCACAGCTTCTCCTGTGCCCAGCACCCTCCCAGGGAAGAACTTGTGCCTAAGAGCTCATCTCAGTCTCCCCTCCGGCAGCTTAAAGCCATTCCCCTTTTCCTATCCCTCCATCCCTTGTCCAAAGCCCCTCTCCAGGTTTCCTGTAGCCCCTTTAGGCACTGGGAGCTCACCCCTTGAATGACACCACAGAGCCTCCAGCTCTTAGCAAGACCTCACTTGTGTCAGCCAGGTGCAGGTATGGGTCAAGGTTTGGGTTTTCTGGTCTGACCCCTGCACCCATGGGTGCACCGTGGTTCGCATGGTGCGGGTCTGTGACTACAGCCTCAGTTTGGTTTTGTGCTCTCTGTGATTGACAGCCCTGAGACGTTTGGGCCCTGGGGTTTTGGGTTCTTTTTTGGCTTGGTTTATAAATATCCCAGTGGCTTTGGCATCCGACTGCAAGCGCTGAGGCTGACGAGGAGCAGATGTGATTGTACAGAAGCTGTAACCGGTCTGCGGGTTCAGCCCATGTGATGCAAACACCAAACTCCCTGTGCTCTGCTTGGGGAAAGCCCCCTCCTGCCCCACTGCTGGTGTCTCTGCAGCTTTCACACGCCTCTGTAGGGTCAGGCTCTGTGGTCCTGATCCCAGCGGACAGCAGGGTCCCCCATGACAGGGATGGGACCATCCCAGTACCCAGCGCTGCCATGCAGCACCCATGCATTGCTCTGCTCACTGCCTTGGTGCAGGCAGGGGGTTGCAGGTCCTGGTGTCACCTTGGGATGCTCCCGGACATCCCACCCTGGGCATGGGGTGCTGTGGGATGCAAGGGGCAGAGCACAGGAATGTCACATCAAGAGGGGGATTGGGTAGGGAGATGAGGCATGGAAGTGATTTGCTGTGAGGATGCTGAGCGCTGGCACAGTGTGCCCAGAGGAGCTGTGGCTGCCCCATATGTGGCAGTGCTCAAGGCCAGGTTGGACACAGGGGCTTGGAGCTGCTCTATGGAAGGTGTCCCTGTCCATGGCAGGGGTTGGAGCTGGAGGAGCTTTAATGTCCCTTCCAACCCAAACCAGGCTGGGGTTCTGTGATGTGGGGGAGCTTGTGATGGAAGGCAATGGAAGAGAAGAGCAGCAGAGAGGTCCTGAAGCCCCCCAACCCCTTCCCTAGGGCATTCCTACCTCTTAGGATGCAGCTCTTCTCATAGAGCTCCTCACAGAGCACTGATGGGGTGTGCTTTTTGCAGGAGAGCAAAGCAAAGGCCGTATCCAGCCTTAAGGACACAGCTTTGGGGATCGCTGGGAGCCTTCAGGGCCAGGCAGCAGCCAGAGGGTGGTTCTTTGCTGCTTTATTTTCCAGGAGGAGAGTTAATTGCAACTGCACAAAAAAAAGAAGGAAAGCTCTGCTAATGAGACACAGATGAATCTCGGCTGGCTCAGAAGGTGCTAGGGGAGCTGTTGTTCCAGCGCTAATAACCCAGCCTACAACACTGAACGAGGATGATATTGTTTGTTATTGTTAATAGATGCTAATGATAACTCTATCTGCAGCTCTGAGAGGCTCCTGCCTGGCAGCACTGGGAAGATGCCCATCACACGCATCCACACGGAGAGCAGGAGCAGCCGAAACGTGCTCTAAGAGCTTGGTGCTGGTCAGGGAGGAAGGATTTTTTCCTCTTCAGAGCTGTCCCACCAAAGGATGGGCTCTGTGGCTGTCCCTTGGGTGGGAATGGGGCTTGGAGAAGACCTGGGGCTCTCTCTGAGGGATTAGCTTTGATCCCACCCATGGAGGAAGGTGAAGGATAGGGATGGGGAAAGAGTTCCTGATGGTGAGGATGGATGAGCACTGGGAGAGGATGCGTGAGGAGGCTGGGAGCTTCATCCACCCTTAAAGCAGTCAAAGCAGCACACAGGCCTGAGCAGCCTGCTTCCATAGGGAATGCTGGGGTAGCAGCAGGTCCAAGGCAGGAATCCCCATCAGATGCAGGATGGGTGGCCCCACTGATGGTCTGTGGCCAATGTAGGGTGGGAAGAGGCCGAGCTGAGGTCATGGGGCTGCATGGGGAGGGACCTGGCACTCAGCACCCTTCTGTTGGGCAAGGCCATGATTGGAGCTGTGCAGGAGCCTCTCTTGGAGCACCTCTGGTGGGATGATTCCCATTTTGGAGCTGCATTTCAGAGCCGCACACTCCGCAGTGTGTGATTTGTACCAGCAGCTCAGCTGAGATAAACCTCGGAGGCTCTCAAACACCGAATGAAATGATGAGATTATGGGCAGGTACCTGAGCTCTGCCTTGCCAGGGCTCTGCCTGATGAATTACCCAGCAGTTGGGTGGCTCCATTGGCCTTTGCGTGCCCGGGAATGTTTCCCTGGGGAATCTCAGCAGCAGAACCTCCAAACCACCGACTTC
Source organism: Forpus xanthops (assembly GCA_032466535.1). Lineage (NCBI taxonomy): Eukaryota > Metazoa > Chordata > Aves > Psittaciformes > Psittacidae > Forpus > Forpus xanthops. The sequence goes on along the minus strand of JASSUY010028750.1, from coordinate 32,609 downwards.
AAAACCCTCCCTTGGAAACGCTCACTCTGATTTGTTAAAGAAATGATGCTGAAAGCAGAAGCCACCCCGGGGCCGTTTGTTCCACCCAGCCCCTGTTATCATTTACCGGTGGTACCCACAGCTCTCCTCACTGGGGCTGGGTTCAATGGGGTGCTCCGGTGTGGGGTGGCCCGAGGGGTCCCTGCAGCCACAGCCGTGCACCTCGAGCAGGCAGGAAACCACAGCCAGCCCAGGTTCACACAGGGCTTCTGAGCAGGAGGTGTGGAGGAAGAGACGGCTTCGAGAGAGCAGCTGAGAGATGCAAATGCGATGGAAAAACTGAGTGTGGGCAACGGGGCCGGTGCAGCTTCACTGTCCTGCAGCGATGAGGTGAAGGTGGTTTCTGTCTCCTTTCCCTTCCAACAGTATCTGGCTCTGTCACAGAAGCCATTTCACAAAGTCTCTGCAAAGCCAGCTCCAAATCAGCTTGGAAGTCTTCACCTTGCGGAGAGGGAAGTTGCTATCAGGAAGACAAAGTGTAGGAATCAGGAGGGTATCTGTTTTCATATCCACAAAGCAAGCCCGCAGTTAGAGGTGCCTGGGTGTTGGGTTTCCAAGGGCTGGAGCTGAGCTCTGGAATCACTTCACCACGGTTTGGAGTTGCTGGAAATGAAGAGGTAGGGTAGGTGTTTAGCTGAATCACAGTTAAGTACAGGAGATACCAAACACAGCCTTAAATCCATGCTTATTCAGGAAAGGTCTTTAAGCGTGTAATTAACTCTAAGCACATGCTTAGGTGCCTTATAAGTGGTGATGCTTTGCTGAATTAAGGCCGTAATTATTGGGCTGCTACTGTACACATGTTTACCCTTCACAGGGCTTGTTCACCCAGCCTGGGTGCTCCTTGGCACCCTGCCTTATGCAGGAGCATCACAGGGACACAGGGCACACAGGGAGCTGTCTGTCTGCAGCCAGCAGGTCCTGGTGGTATTTGAGATTCCCAGGAATAGGCGATGCTAAAGCCTATTGGGGTCCAGCATCATCACCATGACCCTGAGCTCTGCTAGCTAGCCTTGCATTCAGCTCCCCGCTGCAGAAACCTCCTCTTCCTCTTGTGCAAGGAGCCTTATCAACCGTGATAAACATCTGTAAGCGGAGCAGGGCTCCACGGTGCTGCTCCAAGGGCAGGCAGCTGCTTCACCAGCATCATCACCAGAGCTGGCTCCACGTGCTCCTCCCGCCTCCCGACCTTCCCAAAGGGATGAAGAGCGTAGGCAGGAAAACTCCACAAAGCCTTCGGAAACACGGGGCGAGGTATTTATAACCAAGGCTTTCATGTTGCAAAACACAGGAGGCCAAACTAAACATGCCGAGGCTGCAAGAAAGCAGGAAACGAAACCGAAGCATCGCTTGCCAAAGCCCTCGGCCGAGTGTGAGACACAAATGTGAGCAGAGCAGCGCTGCGAGGGCACTGCTGGCCCCAGCCTGTGCCCACTCCAACCCTTGGCATGAAGGGGTTAATGGGAGAAGGCTCTGTCCTGCTCACTTCTCTCTGTCAGATGCTCTCGGGGTGGTTTGAGGTTTTGCAGCACAACGGAGCCTTCATTTGGGAGCCACGCTGGCTTTCGAGGGGCTCAGCCCAGGGATTGGCAGGATCCCTGCTGCCAGCGATGGGATGATGCTTTTGGGGAGCCCCTCCTACATCCATGCTTCCACAGGACACCTTTGCCATGCTCCTGTGTCCAGGAGCTCTGTCCCTATCCTGTTGATGCAGGGTGTCATGCTACAGCTCTCTCCCTTTGGTGCTCATCTCAGCCTCTCCTCTGGCAGGTTAAAGCCATTCCCCCTTGTCCTGTCCCTACAGATCCTTGTCCAAAACCACTCTCTGGCTTTCCTGTCATCCCCATTTATGTACTGGGAAGCTGAAGGACCATGTTGCCCAGGTTTAACCCAGCCATCCTGTGCTGAGGGTTTGATGTGTGGCTGGCTGAGCTCCTCAGCATCTGCAGGTGAGAGCAGACCTGAGACATCACCAGGATCAGTGCCACTCTTACCAGTGTTCCCTGAGAAAACCATTGTCAGCATCCCCTTCTCAAGCAGCAAAAGGGCTTTCCCAAAGGGCAGGAACTGCCTGATGATTGCAGAACTGCCACCAAATATCTGCACCCAAACAGTGGCCCGTTTGGTCCTGTGTCACAAATATGGCATTAAAACTTCAGGTGGATGTTGCAGGTGGATATGAAGAGTGGCTTTAGCATATCCCTGTGTGCCTGCTCTGTGGTCCATACTGTGGGTACCTCTGTAGAGGATGCTGGAATCTCCTGTGAGGAATCAGTCCTCGATCTCTGCCCTTGAAGAAACCCTGTTAAGCTGGGCTCACTTCCTCCAGAATTGTTAACCTGGGTTAAGAGGACATTTTCCACCTATGACAGATTACAACACCGAGCCTGGAACCAGAACAACACTGATTAAAGGACAAGCCCCACATTTAAGGCAGTGTAATGATTTCCACCTTAGCTTAATGGCTGTGAAACAGAAACAAGTTATCGCTGGCACATCAAAGAGCTGGAAAAATGTAGTCAACGGTACCTTTGAGCTATTATGCATATCAAGTGGTGAGATACCATCGAGGATAATAAGGGATTTGCAACGAGGTTGCACAAACAGCAGTGAAGCAACGCTTACCACGCACCTACCTCCTGGGGTACATCAAAAGCCCAAAGAGGAGGGCAACTCATTTCCAAAGAGGTGCACATCTAGAGGTGCTTGGAGGAAGAGATACGTGAGATCCTGAGGAGGAGGCTGGATGCGATGCAGAGGCCACGGCGCTGGGGTGGCCTCAGGCTGAGCACCAAAGGGAAGAGCTTTGTGTGTCACCAGCTCTGACATCACCCTGGATGAACTCCTCGTGCTCCTGGCTTTGGAGGCCGAAGCTCTCCTCACCTGGGAGCTGCTGCTGCTTCTTTGTAAGCTTCCATCTTCACCAGTTTTGGGGGTTTTCGCAGTAACAGGAGCTCACCCGGGGCAGTCACAGCGCATCCTTCCTTTTGAGATGGCTTTCTCGTCACCATGGCAATGCACTGGAAAGGGCGTTTGTCCCTCTGCTTTCTGAACCACCAGGTGCTTTATGTACCCCAAGCATTGCTCATGTTAATGACCCTCAAAGAAATATTGGGGGTGTTAAGCTTCCTGATGCCATCTCCCCTTGGCCAGGTTGTTCTCACTGGTGCCTTTGGAGCAGGGTTGAGCCAAAGACTTACTTGACCTTTTCATCCTGGTAGCCCTCAGGATCCTAAAATGAAGCTGTGTTAAATGGCATTTTCAGCATCCCCCATCCCGACAGCATCCAGGCGCATGTGGGGTCCATCACCCTGTGCCATATAGGGCATCGTTTCTCCACGCTGGATGGGACTGTCACCATGACACAGAGAGCAGAGCATGCCCCAAATCTTGCCCAAGCTCTGCCATGACCCTTCACTTCATCTCCTCCATCAGGTACCCATCGGGAGATGAGCCAGCGGGATGGGATCGGTGGGAGCTCAGCTCCAGACGGCCCCGCCGCCGCTCACTGCTTAGTAAGGCATTCCCAGTCCTCAGCAATTACAACACGAAGAAAGAAATACACTTGACTTGCAAATAGCATTGGGCAACGAATGAGTGTTTCTACCCACAGAACCAGCCCTGGGGCTCGCCGCGCCGCCTCAGCCTGACACAGTTACATTTTCACAGCGAGTGCTGATGACAGAGGATTACAAGAAGGAACAGTCCATCCTCAATAGATGGTTTCACTTGAGAGCTGCAACCCAATTTGCTAATTCCTTTGGTATTTCTGGCAGCGGCGCTGGTTGCTGCACGCCCTCCGTGCTAACGTCTTCCTCAACTGGGGCATCTGCCAGGGTTATCGTGAGTCTGGAAAGGATTAAACCAGCCTATTACTCATGTGTGACCAAGCGTCCTTTGGAGCCTGTGTTCCTGAAGAAGCCGAGTTGGATGGTGTGGGATGAGGAGCCCCGGACCAGGCTGTGTAGGACATGGGGGACGGCTGAGCCCTGATCTGTGAGGGGTGGGCAGACACAGTGCCACCCGTTTGCATCACATGTGTTCTATTAACGGCTTTTTCACCCTCTTATTCTTATCTGGGACCCGTTTGCCCCATGCTGTGGTGTGTATTGTGAACAGTGAAGGGTTGAGCAGGGAAATGGGATCTTGCATAGATGGGATCATCGGCTGCAGGCACGTGTGCCCAGGATGATTAATCCTCTGCACTGAACGAAAATAAGACAAACCTTCAGATTAAATGGAGCATTAACAGAAGATCATGATGGTATTAATATTCAATTAGAAACGATCAGGGTGAGACTAACGATGACTCTTCTATTACTGCTTTGCTTGCAGGTGGCCTTTTCTTGTCACTGGGAGATGGGTTGGGAGCAAGGAATCATCCCTGTGTCCCCACTGAGGCAGCTGCTCCAGGCTCAGCCATGATGGAGGTTCCAAGCACTGGTCCTGAGTGCACTCGGATGAAGCAGCAAGTGAATGAGCCCGGTAAACCAGAGACATTGGAAAAGCAGCTGGAATTCCTGGTGCTGAACCAGCCTGGAGAGGGGAAGCAGTGGCTCCGGTGGCAGAGCCACAGCTCCCACCCCACTCCAGCCCCTCTTTGCTATTCCCATCTCCACAGACACAGAGCACAAAGGCAGCAGAATAGCTGTGCTTGTTTGCTCTTGGAGGCCGTGCATGAATAAAACATCTCCAGAGCACAGGCTCCCTTTGTCTGGCCCTGGGTTTTGCCATGTGCTCACAACTTGGAGGGCAATATTTGAATGGGATGCTGCCCGGGATCATGATAATCCCCCGATTGTTCTGGACATCCTTCCCAGGCCGAGGGGGGGGTTCCTCTGGGCACAACTCCTCATGCCATCGGCGTTGGAGGATTGGAGCATCCTTCCTCCCAAACACAACCATACACCTCTTGGGAGGTGTTGCTGATGGCTCTGCTGATGCAGCTTCGTCTCTGGAAGTGGAAGCAACAGCTCTGGATGCCCTCTTGTCCCATCTCCCGAGCTGCTGCTGCTGAGAAAGGGCTTCATCAGAAGTGAGTCATGGGCAGAATAGTGAAGCTTTCAATGTCTGGGAGGATGAAGGGGTCAGAGCAGCTCAGGCAGGGCTCTGCCTGCATCTCCTGCTCCAGGAAGGGACCATGGGGTGTCCCTAGTGGGGTCATCTCTGCTCACCATGGGTCTGGGGGCAAAATGGATGAAAACTCTTAAAGAAAGAGGGGTTTAGTGGAAAACCACACTTTGTTCCAGGGAAGAACAACAGGGAGCGGAGGGTCTTCAGCTGGGTCCTCCAACCCAGATCTAACCAAGCAAAACCCCTTCTCCTACCGAGCCGCACTGCAGGCGATGGGGGATAGCAGAGCTCACGATAACAATGACATTGATAATAATAATTATAATGGTGATGGTAATCATAATAAACCAGTTCACTGGGAGGCTAATGGAGCAGAGTCAGCAGTGATGGAGTTATTTATCCACAGCCAATGCCGCGGTCCAGGTGCAGAACCGGGAGTGTTTCCCTCTAGCTCCAGCAGAGCCAGACACACACCATTAACGTATCCCTGTGGATCAGACACCGGCTCCAACCCTGCGGCAGCTGCTCAGGGTGCTTTTAGATGGTTTATTATGGATAACGGAGCCCCTAGAATCCTACTAAAAAGGAATTGGGGGGCGGTTTGCTCCTATCCTTTGTTACACTGAAGCCTTTCCACGGCTGTTCCGCTTAAGTGAAAGCTGGTGAGGTGAAAATGATGATTAAAAGGTCTGATTTTTCCTCCTGAAGAAACAGCAACCGTTTTTATGGCACTAAATTAGTGACAAAATGTTCCTTCCAAACAGGAGGTCTATAATTGAAGACGAGGATTTTTCCCTCTAATTCCCAGCCAAGTCTGATTTCAGTGGTTCTGGTGAGGATGCTGAGTGTGTCCCTCCCCGGTTACCCCATGCTGGAACCCACTGGGAGCCAGGCACCCATCCAGCACCGATCCCAGCTCCCACCATGAGCAGGGGTTGCATCCGTGTGCTGTCCGTTGTGTGACACACTCATCCCTGCAGCTGGGATAAGCTTATGTAGGGCTGGATTTAGGGGTGGAGTGGGCTGGGATGGAGGAGAGCTCCCAGGGGTGGCAGGGATGAGCTGTGGAAAACTGGGTGCTGGCTTAATACGGTTGGAGACACACGGAAGAGAAGAAATGCAGGAGGAGTGGCATGTGATACTTGATTGCTCGCTACAGGCATGTTGGCTCCGCATGTGTAAAAACAATAATTAAATGTAAGATGTGGGAGGATTATTAAAGGTTTTATGGCATCTAATCCTTTTTGAAACCTTTCTGTAGGCTGGAATCTGAGGCTAGAGCAATAAAAATGCAAACTACGCCCAGATTAATTCCGTGCCCCATTATTTTCCCTCCCTGGCCCATGCCCTCGGTGTTTATGGGGCTGTGGGAGCCACATGGGAGGCAGGAGCCTGGATGGGCACTGCCTGGTGCCAGCAAGGAGGAGATGGCTTTGAACTGGTGGGATGCTGCAGCCACAGCCCCTCGGCAGCCCCAGGGCTTCGTGCAGGACCCACAGCGCTGCATGTGAACGCAGATGGACGCATCTTGACTCTATCACCCAGCGATGCCCCTTGGGTGCTGCTCCCATCCCTTTGCGTGGGGACCAAACTGAGCAATCCCCGCATCCCCACGAGCCGTCATGGAACTAAATGCATAAAGAAACGAATATAAAGAGATAAATGAAGGCGCCTTCCGCTTTCAAAGCTGGGAGATCTTTTTTATAGCTCCTTTTTTTTCCCCTCTCCCCTCCTTCAGAATGGCTTATCTCCATGAAATTAGTAATTGGCGTTCCTCTCTGAAGCCGGGTAAGCGCCAGCAGTCGGTAACACCCACACCACGCTCCATTCCCTCCAAGAGGCCCTGCAGCCAAAGCAGAGAGGCTAATGAAAATAATAACAAGGAGGGAGGGCAGGGAGGGGAAAAAAAGGCAGAAAGTGCTGAAATCAGATCCCACTTTCCCTTTTGCTCCCCTCGGTGTTTTCCAGGCGTACAAAGCAGCGTCAGGTCGGGAGCAGCAGTGCTTCGGGCACCCTTCGAAGCATGAGTCAGGGTTGGAGCTGGGTGCTGTGCCTGCCCGGCCCCAACCAACCCTTCACAGGGACTCGTGTTTACCAAGTCCTGTTTCATCTCCAAAGCCCCCCCCTCCGGGCAGCATCCTCCTCCTCAGCTCTCGTCTGGCTGGCACGTTGGGGCGGCAACCTCTAGCCAAAACAGGTTTTGGCTGATGGTTTCCAGCCTGCTCATGAACGTTGGGTTCTTCTGGTTGGTTTCATTATGTACTTTTCTATGCGTGCCAGCTCATCCTGCCCTGCTGCTGCTGCTTGGGTGGACCCGCACCAGCATCCTGAGGGGAAGTTCTCCGGTTGAGTTGCCCTATGGGAGGCTGCTCCGTGGGTTGATGGTGCCTTGGCTGGAGGAGCTGAGAATGGAGGTGCGGGGCTGTTCCCTGGCAGGGTGTGCCTGCTGCTTCACCGAGGGCTGTGGTAGATCCTTATCGCCAGGAGAACATCCAAACCTCCCCAAAACAAGCTTGGCCTGCCAGCGGTGGGGCGAGCGACGGGTGAGCGCATCCCAGCATCCAGAGGGCACATCCCTCCCAAATCCCCTTTGAGTTGTTAGTGTCGTATACACCCAGACAACCGATGGTTATCAGTGTGGGAGATTCTGGGTGCAGCTCAACGCTCCGGCCATGCCAGAGCTTCCCAATCTGTTTTGTGTCTCTATTGCTCTGGCTGAGGCCACCGCAATCACTGCGGTGGACTCCAGAGTTCTGCTCGATGCTCCAATCCAGGGGCAGAGGCACTGGGGCAGGATGAGAGGTTATAAAGGGATTGGAAGCAGGAACCTTGGGGGATTGGTGGCTGTGCCTCTCCTGGCCCTGATCCACAGCAGGCACCAGGCCCTGGTTTTGCTCTCCCATCCAGTGATTCACGCTGTTCTCCAGCACAGCTACCTGAGCGGGTTAATTACCTTAATACATAGAAATTACAGGGTGAATTAGAGCATGCTGTGGTTTCAAGCCTGGGCTTTAGCAAGTGCCCCATTTACTCCAAGCAACCCGCTGCAGACACTCTGGGGGATCGTGGAAGCATGGAATGGTTTGGGTTGGAAGGGATCCTAAAGACCATCCGGTTCCAACCCCTGCCACAGGCAGAGGTTGCTACAGCTTAACCTGAGCAGAATGGGGACATCCTCAGGAAGGAGCTTCAGCCTCTCATACCCTGTTTGAATCCCCATCCTTCCACTCTCCTTCAGCCACGTCAGGGAGATGCAGGCACCATGCTCTCGCTGCAAAACCAGGAGCATCAGTAGATGCCGTTAGGCGTTTTGGTTTCATTCAGGTGAGTCCTGGCCCATGTGCACACACACGGAGGTCTTTTGGCCCATGGAGAGGCTGAATCGCTCTGGATAGTAACAGGCTGAGCTCCCTCTGCATTCGGGCCATCCCAGCCCAATCCCAACTTCCCACCGGAGTCAGAACCCAGTGAATGGCTCTAATTTTTGTATTATTTCTAATATTTCACAGGGAAGCCAAAAGCACAGAAATTGCTCCCAATCGATTTTTGGACATCAAGTTTAGATGGGTCATATTTGCCTAGCTTTTAATGCCCGGTGTCTATAGCTCGCACTTCCATCATCCCATTAGTCGGATGACAAGCAGGCCAGCATCACGGAGAAGCAACAAATTACCTAATAAATCAAGCACCTAGGATATAAAGGGGACAGTGTTATTAGGCTGCTGCAGAGAGGGATAGTAACAGATAGGGATGGATCCAGGCTGAGGTGGTGGGGAGAGGGGGACATGTGTCTGCTCAATGCGAGCAGTGGCAGAGGGCTGAGCTGCATCTGGAGCTGTGCCCGGATGCTGATGGCTTTGCTCTACAGCATCTCCTTCATGGAAGGCTCTGTGAAGTGAGGTCCTGAGCACGCAGGCTGGGAGGAGGGATGTGGGGATGGAGGGGTGCTTTACTTTTGTTAGCCTCTGCCTTCATCTGTGTTCCCACTGCTTCATCAAGGAGCCTGCTCCAAACCGTGAGGTCTTTGCGGCCTTCACTGCAAAGCACTGATTTCATTGTGGGATTATAATTAGCAACTACAATGCCATAATTATGCACCACTTAACTTCTTGGCTTTAATATCAGGGTGAGCCAGCATTAAAGCAAGCAAGAAGGATCCCGGTGCTCCACGGTGAGGGAAATAGACAGGGAAGAAGGCATTTCCAAGGGGGTGTCATTCCTGAACCTGCCCTCTCCCAGAGCAATTCCCATTGTTTTCTGTGAGAATGGAGCTCGAAGCCCCTGGCCCCGGAGGGGCAATAGGCAGAGGAACAAAAGAGGGCTGCAGGAAGGAAATGCTTCATAACCTTCTAAAGGCTCTTTCAGCAGAAGAAACGCTTCTGATTTTTATCACTTCTGTTCTTTCAAATAACCTACCCTTAACCTTTCTGCGTTTCCCTTTCTGGGACAGCAAGATAGTGCTGGGAGGGCTCGTGACCCTTGGCTCCAGGCTGCCGATGGGGAAGCCTTGCATGTCTTTTAGTGTCCCTTTCCCTGCGTCCCATTTGTCTCTTCGCCTACAGCGGAGTCATCTCTGCATCAGCATCCGCATCATCTGAGGCTCTGCTTGGGCCTCAGTTTCCTCACCTTGCACAAGTGAGTGGCTGCTCCTTGAGGTCCTCCACGGCTATCAACCTCCGTGTCATTTAACTCATCACAAGCTGCCCTGCACCTCATTATTCCGGATGAATTAAATTGTTTGTAATTGATAAATTATGCAAAAGTGCCTGCCAATTCCGACCTGCAGAGCTGCTATCAACCCACCCAGGGGGACGCATGCTAATTTCATCTCAGTCTTGCATTGTGCCTTGCCTGCTTGATGTATGTTGTGTTGATATAACAAGGCTCCTGGGAACGGGGTTGATTTCTCATTTTATCCTCTAGATGAAATGAATCAGATCTCAATACAATGAGGGCATTGGCAGCTTTGGGGCGCACAAGCCATGTGTCCTCTGATGGGTGGCTGAAGGGACCCACTTTCTACCTGGTGTCATCCCAATGCATCTCCTAAGGATCAAACCCACCCATGAACTCACTTGAGCTTGTGTCACCCTTCCGGACACGTGGTACCCAACGGCGGATGCTCCTCGTGCTTTTCCTGACTGTGATCCCCCTGGATCACAGTGGAGCAGGAAATGTGAGGTTGCTCCTCAAAATAACCCTGTTTTTTCTACTGGGGCTGCTGTGACGATCCTGGGATGACATTGGCGTGAGCAGTGGTGTGGGTACTGAAAAGGAGCTTAGGAAAAGATTAAGGCTGTGTATTTTCCATGCTTGTTCTATTCTACATGGTAATAGTCCATAGAGGGGATAATGGAAATAACTTGATTCATGTATCGGGTGCATCTTTGCAATCTCTGCCTGAGAAATTCCCATTACAGCGAATTGAAGGGTATTTCCAGGCCCCTGGAGCCTCCCCATGGGTGAGGGCAGGAGGCTCAGACCGTTATCATCTCCAGCTGGGAGGACTTGCAGGAAGCAGCCTCTGATGCCCAACACAGCTGCACCCTGCCAAGAACTGCTTTGACCCACCCTTTCCCTGCATCCACTTATCAGATAACAGGGACAATTAGGAGATCAAGACCATAAATAGTCCAGACTAGGCAAGAGGAAGCCATGGTGAGGGTGATGATGTGCTGGATTCTGGAGGCTGGGAGAGGCCTTTGGCTCTGGATGTGGCTCCAAACAGTAGGTTTGAAGGAGGTGTGTGGCTCTGAGGACAGTGGCTCTGCTTTGACCTTGGTTTCCTGGTGTGATTGTGGCTGAATCTCTTCAGGGTTTAATTTTTGTGGCTGTTTACCAAATCTGATGAAAACCTGCAGGTGATTTGATGTGGAGCATTCATCTGCATTCAGACCCTGCTGCAGCCCAGGCTGTGGGACCATTCCCAGACCTTCTCATCCCATGGCCCTTGTGGTAGTTACAGTTGGAGGTGCCAGAAGGCAACTTCAAGCAAGCTGGATACAGATGCTGCTCCCAGATGGAGCTGGGGAGCGAAGTCATGGCTCTGGCACTGGGTAAGCTCCTGACTTTTGTTCTGGTTGCTCTGCTTCATTGCAAAGGTTTTATCCTTGGGATACAGGATGCAGCCTGGAAACGTCCCTGGGATTCCTGGGTGGAAGCTGCCACCCGTGATTGCAATCATGGAATGGTTTGGGGTAGAAGGGACCTTAAAGCTCATCCAGTTCCACCCCTTGCCATGAGCAGGTACACTTTCCACTGGAGCAGCTTGTTCCAAGCCTTGGAGCTCTTGGCTGTGATGTTATGAGTTGGGGCAGCATCCTACTGTTGGAGATGCACACAGGGATTGCTGGCAGGGAACCAGCCCAGAAGCAGGCAAATGAGGATGCTCTGTGGTCCAGCTAACCCCATCCCTGCCCACTGAACCCAACTGGCAAGGCTGGGATCAACCTGGGTGGGAGGGAATCAGGGCTCTGAACCCTGCTCAATGCCCCACACTCCTATACAACCATCCCGGCTGGGGTGGGCTGGATCCAACCTCTGCTCCCAGACAGCCCCGGAGGAAGGGAAGAGCTTGATGGCTTTCTCTGGTTGTGATGATAAGCAGGGAGGAGCCAGCAAGTCCATTGCCATGCAGGAATTCTGCATAACTTGTCTGCGCATATGGTGCCGCAGCCCCGAGGCGACCAAAATCCAATTAACATTAATATTACTGGTTTTTTGCTCCTGTTTGAAATGAATATTCATGTTTCCCTCACAACCAGGAGTAGTTATTCCTTCTCCCACCCCCCTGCCCGCCCTCAGGGCATTCAAGGCTTGTAACTGGCCTGTTGTCCATGATAGATTTCCAGGATACGGGAATATGCTAAATCTAAAATACATATTTCAGTGGTATTTGGCTGCTGAGAAAGCGCTTGTGAGCAGGGGGATGCTGGATGGGGAGGATCCTGTTGGAGCTTTGGGAAGGTCTGAGTGTATGGGGATGCTGATTCCCCCTTGTGCTGAGCTGGAAACCCCTTCCCCATTGGGAAAGGGCTCTGCAAAAGGCCATATTGATCCCTCTTTCCCATACGAGCACTGTTAGGACCTGAAAACTGCTGTGCTCCAAGAGCAGCTTCCCTAAGAAGGAGGATTTGTAGTGTTCAATAAACATCATTAGAGAAGTGAAGGATAATAACGATGTCAATTGCAGGATGGGTAATTGGGCCTGGAGACAAAAAGTACTTCTCTTGCTGATTGCTGGGGCAGTGAGACTGTGATTGCATGTATCGGTTCCAAAAATATAAGGCCAGCTATTAAGTGGAGAAAGCACTTTGTTTTTCTAATGGCCTTTTAGAGCCCTGGCTCTGGAAGAGCGACCTGGGATGGCCTGCAGGGGATGAAGGGCAGAGGGAGAAAAGGGGGTTGTGGGGGGGAAGCAGCACTTTTGGGGTGTGAGAAGAGCCTCTGCGGTTACCTTTTCACAGCCATCACCATACAAACCTTTGTCTCCATCCCCACAATGGCCTTGGGGTGCTGCCCCTGGATTTTCATTCATGGTTGTGCTGATGGTCTGTCATTCAGTGGGTCTGGAGGCTCTTGGGGATGATGCTTCGGGGCTGGGAAGGGTGTGTAGGCAAAGGATGCTGGCAATGGGCTCACTACAGGCAGGGCCCTATGGGGCTGGGTACCCATCAATCAAGGACAGGCACCATCCCCTGTGGTTTTGGGGCTTTTGCTTTCTTTTATCCCTCCAACCCCCTTGGAAATAAAGCTTTCTGTGATCCTGCTCAGGAGAAACTTCAGCGTGGTGGGAGAGGAGGAAGGGGAGCAGTGATTTATTCCTTCCTTGCCTTGTATGGAAAGTACTGAGCTGGGTCTGTGGAGCTCTGAGTGTTCGTATCTGTCTACCCAAAGCATCTGATGGCCCGTGTAATTTAGCATACAGCTGAAAGTCGGAGCCTTCCATCCTGCTGAGGGGTGGGTTTCAAGGGGTCTTGGCCGTTGGTCCAAACCTGAGGGCTTGTGACCCTACCTGCAGTGCTGTGGTGGCTGTGCTACCATCTGCCTTTATACAAGGGGTAATTTGGGTGTGATCAGGGTGTCTTGGAGCTCCAGGATGGTGTTTCTAGTGCCTAAAGGGGCTACCAGAAACCTGAAGAGGGGCTTTGGACAAGGGATGTAGGGACAGGCCAAGGGCAATCGATTTAATCTGCAGAGGGGAGACTGAGATGAGCTCTGAGGCAGAAGCTCTTTGCTGTGAGGGTGCTGAGCACTGGCACAGGGTGCCCAGAGGAGCTGTGGCTGCCCCATATATGTCAGTGCTCAAGGCCAGGTTGGACACAGGGCTTGGAGCTGCTCTATGGAAGGTGTCCCTGCCCGTGGCAGGGTTTTGGTGCTGGATGAGCTTTAAGGTCCCTTCAACCCAAACCATCCCATGGTTCTATGACAACCCACTGAGCTCCCTGTGCACTCCCAGGGGCTGGTTTTGATGCAGAACCGAAGCGTGAGGTCAGGCCAAGACCCCCTCAGGGTGCAGGCAGCCCCAGGAGGTGGTGACACCCGAAGTGCCAACCCCTAAACCCATCTTCTCTGTGAGCATCAGACCATGGGAACCAAGCGAGCAGCACCGGCGCCCCGGGTGTGCCTGGCTCCGAGTTCTTTGCATCTTTCCCTTTCATCTCCCATTGGATCTGTCTGCCTCGGTAGCCCATATGTTTGCCTGGAGATGGGAAGGTTTGGTTCCCCCCCCCCCCGGACTATAAATAGACATTTCAGAACAACTTCTTACTGCCAGTTATCCGTCTACACATCACCATTAACATAATTACCGCAGTGAATCTCTCATCTTGGCAGCGACGTGCTCAGGTTTGAGCTCGGGCTGCGTAAATGGATGTAATTTGGGTCTTTAGTGAAGTGACAAAGGTGCAGGTGAGCCTCAGCGAACTTCCCCTCCTTCCCAGCCCTGATTGCTCGAGAGCATCCCGGCTACAAAGCGGAGTACTGTGTAATGCGGCTCCCGGAGCTGAGGATGCATCACCGTTAAATCGCGGCTGTCAGGAGAGCCCTGTGTTAATCTCTCATCTCCGTATGGTTTATTTGCCGATGTCCCCGCAGAACGGGGCTGTGATTGGGTCAGAATCGGCAGCGGGGTTTCTCCGGGGTGTTTTCCAGTTGCCATCGCTGACAGCATCCCGGGGAGCTCGCTTGGAGCATGGCATGGGCTGGAAGTGATTCCTGTCCCCAGGACACGCGGTCCAGGCCTGGCAACACCAACCTCAGCCCCTCGCAGCTTGTCCTTGGCAAAGCATCACCCCTAAACCCAAGTCCACTCTTCCTCCTGCTCAAGGAGAGCCGCATCTCCTCATCAGCCCAGGGCATGGGATGCATTTGCTGCCAAGGGAGATCTGCCCCACTGCATGGGGGCTGTGAGGCACTGGGGATGTCCTCAGTGCTGGCTTTGCTGAGCCGGCATTCCCATGAGCTTCCCACTCTGCAGGCATCACAGGGATAGGAGCTACCCCAAACCATAAGTGCCTGTGTGTTCCCTTCCCAGCCTCTGAGTTAAACAGGGCCTGGTTAGATGGTTTCAGTGGTTAGATGACTCACGACCTCATCATATTGTGGCAACGCTGCTATAGTCCTCACACTACAAATTATGGGCTGGATCCCATGGGTGGCTGGGTGCCCGGTGACTTCAGATATAGCTGTGTGTGTGTGTTTGGTTTCTGAACAGCTTTGACTTCAGTGAGAGGGTTTTGGGGTTGGGGTTGGTTTCTTCCTCAGGCAAGAAAAAAAGGAAGGATGATGTCTTCAAATGGCAGGAGCGGTGCTGCTGAGGATGCTCTCCCTGGGATGTGCCAGGCTCTGCATCCCTCCTATAGGGAACCTCTGCAGGCGATGTGCATCCCCATTGCACTAAATCAGCTCTGCACAACCCTCATTAGTGGGATGAGGGCATGGCGACAAGAGCACGAGCATTGTCCCCACTTGGCTGCATGTCCTGAGTCCCACAGCTCGAATCTCTTTCTCCCTTTGAGCGGATGTAACTGGAGCACTGTTTGCAGTGTTTTCCACTGCTGTGGTGTGTTACCTGGAAGAGACCTGTTTGAATACCCATTCCTTTGATTCCCTACTAAAGGAAGGAGGCACCGGGCTGCTGTTATCATCTCAAGAAAGATGAATACCCCCTCGGTGTGTTTCCAACGCTCACTTGGTGCTGCAAACACGAGGTGGAATAGGAGGACAAGGGAAGGCAACCTGGGGAGCTGGATCTGTGGGTTGGAGATGGGATGTAGATGTGCAGATGCTCCTCCACATGGGGCTTGTGGAAGTGATAGCAGAAGCCACCAGGGATATTCAGAGCCTGGGATCCAGGGTAGGAAAGCACTGATGCTGGGCTGGAGGGATGTAGTGATGCTTGTTCCCTGCTGCCGGGACAGGGAGCACTGGGTCCTCCATCCCCAAAATCCTTGGATATTGAGAGCTGAGGTTGTTCAGCTCGAAGGGAGGCCTTAGTGTGGCCTTTTGATACTTAAAGGGGCTTTGTAATGATGGGGACAGGTATTTTAGTAGCATTTTGTGGTGATAAGATAAAGGGTAATGGTTTTAAGCTAAAAGAGGGAGGTTTATACTAGATATAGGGAAGAAATAGTTTATGATAAAGGTGCTGAGGTGCTGGCACAGGGGGCCCAGAGAAGCTGTGGCTGTCCCATATGTGGCAGTGTTGAAGGCCAGGTTGGACACAGGGGCTTGGAGCAAGCTGCTCTATGGAAGGTGTCCCAGCCCATGGCAGTGGTTGGAGCTGGATGAGCTTTAAGGTCCCTTCAACCCGAACATCCAAAGGGATTTCACACATAGGGCTCAGCAGACCCTTGGTTCTGAGCCTTCATCTGCTTTGCTGTGCAGGCAGCTGCCTGCAGTCTGGGTGGGTGCTATTTGAATTGTGCCTCCTCATCCCACAGACCTGCTCCCACATGGAAGCAGAGCCATGGGACAGCACAGGGCTGGCCTGTCAGCTGTCAATAGGCAGGGATGATAATCACATAACACTACAGGGGGTGAGGGTTGTTTTTCTTCCCTAGGGCTTGTGTGGATGCGCCAGCATCCCTGACAGCATAATCTTCTGCCTGGTGTCATCATTATGGAAACAAGCTGTAAATCTTCCCTTGATGTTCTGTAGATCCGGGATGGCTTGCCTCACGGGAACAGCCAGCATTAAGAAATAGGGTGTTGAACATCAAGATTAACATACTGCCAGCTCTAATTTGGGGAAGGAACTGCCTTTGCGAGGAGGGTACCGCTGTTAGCGGCTCTGCGCCGGGGATGTTCTCATCACAGCATCCCCTTCTCTTTCCCACCTCCGACTTCATCTCTGGCGGAGCAGCAGCAGGAAGGATACTGCAGAGTTAAGGGATGCTGCTCGGAAGGAAAGATGCTGGTTGGATATTTTGGGGGTGGTTTTGTTGCACACTCCTTCACTGGCTGTTGCTCCCAGACCTGTCATCTTCCCACCTGCTCCTATTTAATCCCAACCGGCTCTGCGTGTCAGCTCCCACTCACCCCCTCGCTCTTCTCCACCAGCCCTTTAATCTTGGGGAGATATATATATATATATATTTCTCCCTCCGACATCCCCAACTCTCTTGTGAAATGCAAATTAATTAGATTCTAATTACTCGCTGTGTGCTGTTTCTGTTTCGCTCTCTTGTTAGGTTAGTCTAACATCTTTGTTGGCAGCTGTATGTTGTATGTATTCAGCCCATTAAAAGTGCCTTGTTCAGCGGGAGACAGGCAGAGCAAAGAGACAGTTCCCCCCTCTTCCCGCTGGGGCTTTGTCAGGAGCAGCTTTGTCAGCAGGGCTCGGGCAGACCTCGGCCTTTTACTGCTCATTTGTTCCCCTGGGCTTTTATAACCTCAGGAGTTAAGGGACCATTTGGTGAGCATCGTCTGGTGTCTGCTGCCTGCACCGCACAGGGCCGTGCTGCCTGTGTGCTGCCTGCGATAGCCCATGGATGGGAAACCTTTATTACTGCATCCAGCCACAGCCTGGCTCCCACTGATGAGCTCCTTGCCCATCATTGAGGTGGGACCCCCAGGCTGGGGATGCTCATCTCCTGGGGCCTCTCCAAGGTCCTATCACTGCTCTGCTCCCTCTTTGATCTCCTGTATCCCTGGAGGGGGGCAAGACATCATCCTGCATTTTGCTGCCTTGCTGATGCCTGGTGTTGTTCCCTTTCCTATCCCTCTCCTTTTGCTTCTTGGCTCTATCCTCCTCTCTCCTGCCAGACCCACAGGACTGCTTGTGCCTCTTGTCACCTCCCTGCTCTCATGAAATCACTTTTGATCCATGGAAAGTGGCCCTTATGGACACTGGAGGCTGTAGATGTGACAAGTGTTCACTGTCTGCAGGGCTGGCTCCTTGACCTGGATGGAAAGCATGTGGTGGGAGAGCTCATGTGGGTCAGGGAGAGGGGCAGCATCACACTGTCCTTTAATACAGTGGGTATTGGTGTTCATGCCATGCTCAGGAGTTTCAGTGGGATCCATGCCTGGGTAGTCTGGTAACAGAGATCTTAACAACAACAGGAACTGGATGGAGAATGTGTGTCACTTGGCAATGAATCAGGTGACAAAGCTGACACAGAAATAGCCCTCGTTAGCCAGGGGAGCTCGCATCCACAGCATGGAGCACTGTGGATGTCCATGGGGATTCATCCATCCTTCAGCTCCCTGCTCCTGCTGCGCCTCCCTTCAGCACCCAGCACCAGGGAGGAGGATACTGAACTGCAGCTCCTTTAGGTGTCTGTTTGATGTCTTAAAGATCTAACAAAACATGTGGCATGCATGAGCACTCATCCTGCTCCTGACACTGGGGATGAGACACTCAAACTTACTGTAAATTGAGTTGGTAAGTGGGGATGCTTGTTCAGCCTGGGGGAGGCTCCTTAAGGGGAGACCTAAAGGGGCTGCAGGGAACATGGAGAGGGGCTTTGGACAAGGGATGCAGGGCCAGGACAAGGGGAATGGCTTTAACTGCCAGAGGGGGGACTGGGATGAGCTCTGAGGCAGAAGCTCTTCCCTGTGAGGGTGCTGAGCGCTGGCACAGGGTGCCCAGAGAAGCTGTGGCTGCCCCATATGTGGTAGTGCTCAAGGCCAGGTTGGACACGGGGTTTAGAGCAAGCTGCTCTATGGAAGGTGTCCCTGCCCACAGCAGGGGTTGGAACTGGATGAGCTTTAGGATCCCTTCCAACCCAAACCATACTGTGAGTCTATGACTGATGCCGCACAACCTGGGTTTGGGTACCAGCATCCCTTGGTACCCACAGATGCAGAGCCAGGAAGATGCTCCTATCACAAGACCAAAGCGAACCAGACCAAAGTTTCTGCAGGCTTTTTACCTCCTCCAAGCACTGCACAGCCCATAAATAGTGTTAAAATACAAGCAGAACCTGCTTCTACCTTTATGCTCTTTCTTCTGTGGGAAGCCCAGCTCACGGCTCTCCGGAGTTTGTTTGTTGCCCTGGGAGACATGCTGACAAGCATCACAAGCTTTGAAAGTCAATTGCTCACTGGAGTTGAAAATGTGTTTTCAGGTATCTGGCTGATAGGTTCTCCATGAGGAGGATGTGGCTTGAATGCTAAGTGAGGAACCTGGCCCCTCCGGCAGCGAGAAGGGGAGATTGCTGTGCTCGATGCGCGGTGATAAAACACAGCAGCTCGGAATGACCACGAGATCTGAGAATGAAGGAAGTTCACATTGATAAAGAAGGTACAACTTATATTTAAAAACGCTATAAAGTTTCTGTTCCTAGGGAAATCATTTTGGGTGAAGTTGAACGAGGACAAAAAGTTTGTGTTTCTCTGGGAAATGGTTGAATTTGGGGTTTTCTGTGGTCCCTTGGAAGCAATACGGCTGCTGAGGTGTCTGGGCACTGGGAGATGAACAGGGTGCTCAGAGAATCACAGAACAGTCAGGGTTGGAAAGGACCTTAAGCTCATCCAGTTCCAACCTCTTGCCATGGGCAGGGACACCTCACACTAAACCATGGCACCCATGGCTATGTCCAACCCGGCCTTGAACACCATCAGCGATGGAGCATTCACAGCTTCCCTGGGCAACACATTGCAGTGCCTCAGCACCCTTACAGTAAAGAGCTTCTTCCTCAGATCCAATCCAAACTTCCCCTGTTTAAGACTGAACCCGTTACCTCTTGTCCTCTCAGCACAGTTCTAATGAAGAGTCCCTCCACAGCATCCCTATAGGCCCCCTTCAGACACTGGAAGGCTGCTCTGAGGTCTATACACAGTTTCTCTTCTCCAGGCTGAACAACCCCAACTCTCTCAGCCTATCTTCAGCTGTGGCTGCCCCATCCCTGGCAGTGTTGAAGGCCATGTTGGACAGAGAGGCTTGGAGCAAGCTGCTCCAGTGGAACGTGTCCCTATCTGTGGCAGGGGATCAGAACTGGAAGAGCTTTGAGGTCCCTTCCAATGCAAACAAGTCTGGGGCTCTATGAACACCAGTGATGTCTCCTGTGGTGCATTGCAGAAGTCAATGGTAGTGATGCCAACAGAATGATTTGAGTCACATGGGGATGGGTGCTGGACCCCCTGCCCTGATACCACCCTTAGGTCTGCTTTAGTGTTGGCATTGAGACCCTAGGGATCTGCCTGGTTGAGTTCCATCACCTCTAGGGAGCACACTGTGCCCTCCAAGCCCATGTATGCAGCTTATTCCAATGGCCAAACCCTCTCCGTGTGTCTTGGTTGGAGCTTGCAGAGCCTGGACCACCACCACCATGTCCCTGCAGCTCCATCATCACCATGCCCAAAAGCAAAGTCAGGCTCAAGCCTTTGGCCAGCACACCAAGGAGCATGTGTTGGTGGGATGAACACTGCAGCAAAGCAACCGAGCGTGTTTGATGTGGTTTAAATTAATCTCGATTGCTGTCTAATATGTTAAAAAGGCACTTTTTATAACACGCCAGAATAATGCAGGAGAACTAATGTTCCCTCCCGAAACGCCTTTCAGAGCCGGGATAAAAGCGTGCTTTAATCTGCTGTGAGAAGACTGCGGGAGGGAGGGACATCATCTGAAAGGTGGAATCGTGGAATCAACACAGTAATTAATGAGAAGGAAGGATTTGCATCTCCTGCCTTTTCCACAGCACCTGCTCTCCTCGTTCCACACGGCTGTATTGTGCTTCCTGAGGGGGTCAGGAGAAGCTGAGGATCCAGGCTCCTGCCCCTTATTGGCTTCCAAAGCCTATAAAAAGGGAAGCAGTGCCTGGGAACTGAGTGCTCCACTAAGTTTTCCCTATGAAATTGAGCAGCTTTATTGCCTTCAATGAGCATTAGTGCCTAATGATGGACCGATGCAAATTCCCATCCACGTATTAGAGTGAGAGGGCTGGTTCTCATCGCAGCAGGCAGGGACGTGCTGCTGTCAGCACTGGGATGGAAGGATTCGGCATGGTCCTTCCTTGTCCTGGGAGGAGGGACCCTGATCCAGCGGGAACAGGGACATAAAGGGCCTTGTCTGAGCCCTTGGTGCTGAGCATGGGGCAGGAGGGGGTTTGGGTGCTGGTCCCACACATCAGACAGCTCCATGGGGCAGGAACCCCAGGCTTGGCTGATGCTTCCCAAAAGCAAGAGTGGTACGATGGGGTTGGGGCTGTACCTTTCCCCCTGTGCATGGCTCTGGGGCTGCACCTCAAGACTCCCAAATATCACTCCCAGATATCAGCATCACCCCCAAACTCGAGCATCCCCTCATCCTGCATCACTGAAATGAGCACCCCCAGGATCCACATGAGTTGTGGCTGCTGTTTAGTGACACCTCACAGGCACAGGCTCCCCAGAGCAAATGAAAGCCCCATTTCTGCTCATCGCTGTGAATGTTCCATCAGGAATGAACCTGGAATGCCATCAGCAGCTATGGAGAGGTTTTCATCCTCTTATACCTCAAGCGTTAGCACCAGGTATGCGTGCAGCAAAGACATAACCCCTTCACCTTGGGAAGATCTCCCTTTAAGGGGTTCTGCTTTCCATCCAGCTTCTGGAGACATCTTCCTGGGGTCCTGAAATCCTGGTGGTTCAGCAGATAAACCTTTGGCAACCACAACCCAGGCAGGAGCCATTGCAAAACAGGAAACCTTTAGCAACGGCTTCACGTTGGTTGGGAAGGGTTTCAAACACCAAGGGGATTCCCTCCTGTTATCTCTTGCTAACTGCAGCACATGATGGTGTCTTCAAAGGTCCCATTCATCAAAGAGCAGAAATCTCAACACGGGACACAACAGCGAAGTCAGCAGTTGTTGAGTATCCACCATCCTCCCGCCGATGGGGACCGGGTCATCCTTCCTCTCCCTATATTTCTGCAATGAGGGAGATGAAGATGGAGGAGCACAGCAGCCAAAGTGCTGCGATTGCTATGATTAAAAGACTCAAACCATCTCCAAACCACCCATTGACATGAAGCAGAATTCATCCCGGTGCTTTCCCCTTGACCTCCATCTCCCACTGATGCACTCTCCCTCTTCGCTCTTCTTGAGCTCATTGGTCCCAAAGCCTGTTGTCATCTGAAGCAGTGCAACCCAACTGAAATCACAGGAAGGGTGTGGGTTTGGGTTCATTTCTAATTAAAAGTTAAACGGATGGCAGCGCAATAGTTTATTTGTTTAACCGCTGATAGAAACTGATGCTGATTCAAACGCCATAAAACGTTGTGAAAGGAGAAACTCCAAAGGTCTGAGCCCTGCCTGTGCCGTGTAGCCTGGAGGGAGCTGCTCACAGCCCTTTGAGCACAGAAAAGGTGAGTTCTAAATGTGTAAAGCACATACGTGTATGTCATATGTTCAATACGTACGTTAAGTACGGCCTTGAGTATTTCGTTGGTGTCGCTGGGGTTAAGTTCTAATCGTATCTGTGGTTTAATTAGAGCCATTGCCCCTAGGACAATAACTTATAACAAGTGACTATATATACCTTGCTGTAAAGCATTTATGGTGCGTATGCATGTTTTATATGCATAAAGTACTAATTAAGATCAATAGCCGGGTTTTAAGGCATTATCAGGGTAATTTCTGCAGTCACCTTGGGATTCCATCAATTCAGCTGGGAAAACCCTGGTGCAGGGTGTCAGCAGGACACCCATGGGTGCAAGTGGTGCAGGAGGAGAAGCCAGAGCAGGCAGACAGTCCCATGGCAGCAAGGGCTGCGAGCTGGGACCTATCCAGATCCTCCATGTGAGGAATGGAACTGGGAATGCACAAACCCCATGGGGAATGCTCCCAGCATCACCTGAGCCAGCCGGAGGACAGGCTGAGCCATGGAACAGCAGGATCTCAGCATGGTTTGGGTTGAAGGGACCTTAAAGCTCCTCCAGCTCCAACCATAGGCAGGAACACCTTCCATAGAGCAGCTCCAAGCCCTGTGTCCAACCTGGCCTTGAGCACTGCCACATATGGGGCAGCCACAGCTTCTCTGGGCACCCTGTGCCAGCGCTCAGCACCCTCACAGGGAGGAACTTCTTCCTCAGAGCTCATCTCAGTCTCCCCTCTGGCAGTTAAAGCCATTCCCCTCGACCTGTCCCTACAGGCCCTTATAAAATGTCATTTTGTGGAGCACAACGACAAGGCTTCATTGATCTGCTGCTGGCAAACCTCTCCCTAATGCAGGTGATGCTCTTCCAGTGTTGAAACACAGCAGTGACTCTCCTTCGGGCAGGAAAGCATGCAGGACCACACAATACACCAGAACAGTGTTTCGGCCTCATTTGGTTCCCCAGCTGGGAAACAGACACATCCATATCCCCCACAGATCATCAGGCAGTGGATGCCCAACCAGGACCCACCAAGTGTTGTAAATGATGGAACGGTGACAACAGGCGCAGAAGAGCATCCCCAGTGCAGGGGTTAACCCTGATGCTGCAATCACTGCTATCCTTTGCAGAGCGGTCCGGGAGCACAGCCATGGAGGCAAAGCTCTGCCCCCAAAGTCCTCCAGGAAGCACTTTCATCTGGTAGGTACCATACTATTAATTTGCATGGGGCTTCGAGCGCTGGGATGCAGCTGCTTCAAAGCGAATTAAAGAGCAGCCATTGAAGTGGTAAGCCCTGCATCCTCTGAACAGCCTTTAACCGGTCTTCCCTGTTTTGCAAATGCCATTAGTATCTTAGCTGCTTATTTAAAGCCCTAAAAAGTAACCGACTTCCTTGAAGTCATTAAAGCCTAACCTTTAAACTCCAGGAGTCTAATGGTTCAAGCCAAGCATAATGTTGAGGCACATCTGTGATAAATCTGCTTTTAATCCCCACAAAGTGCTTTTCAGAGATTCCAACTTTAACGTATTAGGTGTTAGAGGAACACACTGAGTGCCAGTAAAATACGCTAGATTGTAATCTATTACCTTTTACACAAAGCAGCATTTAGTTTTATTAACTATTGAAATATACTGAAAACCGTTAAAAAAGCACCGTGTAAATCTTTAAGGTTCATGCTGTTTGATTTTATAGCGGCCTAATTCCTTGCGAAAGGAGCGGGAGAGTAGTTTGGGTTATTAGTTTGGAGATGATTAACAGAAACCTCCCATCTGATTCCAGGGAAGCGATGGTTAATGAGGGGATGGATGCGGTGTAGGGATGGAGGTGGTCTTGTGGGTGCTGGTACCTTGAGCTCACCCCTCTTTGGCACCCCAAAGCTGTTCTCCGCATGGATGCAGGGGCTCAAGTGTGTGTTCACAAGTGTTTTAAACCAGGGTGTCTCTGGCCTCAAGTGTCTTCAGGTGTGGGCTATGGGAGGAGAGCAGTGCATGAGCCCAGTTCTATGCAGAGGATCCTTCTTGGGATGCACATTGTCCTGGTGAGAGCATCCTGGGGTGATGGCCCCGATGTTCCTGCCATCCAGGAGGTTGCTTTTGCTGTGTTTATGGGGTGCAGCTTTGCAGAGGGGTTATTGCAGCCCCACTGTGAGCGGGAGGCTGATGGGCAGCGGGCTGAGTGCTGAGCATGGTTCCATCACCAGGAGGTGACACCTCTGGTTGCCTGCAGTGGTTTTGGGGGCTGATACAGAGCCAAAAGCTCCCCATGGGCTCGGTGCAGCAGTGGCAGCCCAGGCAATGCCACCGGCCTGGGTTCTGCTGCACCGAGGTAGGGAGATGCTTATGGGGTCTGCATCCTGCTGTGTGTTCCTGGTACCCACTGGGTCACTTCCCATGTGCTGTGCCCAGTGGGTTGTTCACGTGGGGTAAATCCCCACTGAGTGAGCCCAGCTCAGGGTTACTTTGGGGTTTCCTCAGGTGCAGAGGACAACTGCTCAGTGGGGTTGGGCCATGGGGCTGGGGACAAAGTCCATTTCCACCCCATGGGAGTTTCCAGCCGTGGGGCTGGATGCTGTGCAGGATGTGGGTCAAGTCAGAGTGAGAAAGAGTGGGGACGGCTGAGGAGGAGAGTGGGGTTCCCCTTCCCGCTGCCTTGTGGGCTGAAACAAACCCCACACATGAGCCATGGGATGCACCTGGTGGGTGCATGGGATGGGTGCTCATTCCCCCCAGCATTCCCAGCTAAGCTCGGGATGCTCGGAGGCTCCGGTTGCAGCAGCACCAAACCGGGGCTGAGCAGAAGGATGCTCATGTACAGGAACATCGCCGGACCCCCCATAAACCCGGATGGGCTCAGGGGTCCCATTGGGCACCCCTGGGAGTGGTACCCAGGCTGAGGGCCATGCTGACCCCCAAGGGACAATGGGGACCCGGGCAGCACCGGGCAGCTTCTGGCAGTGGGGAGTGCACCCGACCTTGGCTTTGCTTTGCTCCCTTGCATGTGAGTGTCGGAGCTGAGCTCAGGGTTCACATGGGAGGCTTTGAGCTCATGTGACCCCATGGAACCTTCACCCCACGGCTGCCCCACAGCACCCTCAGACCATTCATCACCCCCAGCACAACCTGGCAGCACCCAGCCTCTGCCTGCGCTGAGCTGGGCTGGATGGATCCTGGCTTGCTTGGCTTGGGGAGGAGGTCCTGCTCTAGGGCATGCCCAGGGTGCTGGTGCCGAGCAACGATGGTGCTGAGCTGTGATGAGGTTGGGCTGGATCTGGCCACCAGCACTGCGGTGAGGAGCGAGGTTTGGATTTCAGAGGTGGGCTCAACTCCATCTTCCTCTCTTCATCCATGCTTTTACAGCCCATGAGGCCTAATTGGGAGGAAAACAAGCGTTTTAGGGCAAAAATTCCCTTCCGCTGCAGAAAACTGTAAACACGGGACTAATGGAAAGGCATACACGGCCAGAAACTCATCACAATGGTAGGTGAGTCCAATAGTACCCAAGGACCTCGCTCCAGGCTTCCCAACCAGCCATTCCCATAGGCTTCCAAACCAGGGATTGCAATGCCTGTTTGGATGCCAGCAGCAGGAGCCCGAAGCCAAGCAGGGTCATGGCAGCACCAGGATCCTCGGTGGGATTTGCTGGGGCAAGGCTTGAGTTTAATGGGAGGCTGAATTGGAGAGCTGGAGGGGAATAACAGCGCTCCGGAGCCGAGGGAGCCAAGCGGTATCCTGGTTCCTTCCACCTCTGGAATCGCTGTTGGGAGGCTGGGGTTGGGTTTTTCCCCCTCTCATTCTTCCTCCTTCCCCTCCTGTGATTATTCAATTTGCCATGAACGCCAAACCAAAGCCTCTGTGCCAAAACCTCCGCGCTTGGAGGAAGTTTGGACCCTGGGTTGGAGCTTGGATTACATCTCATACACTGCCCCGGCCACAATGGTTTAGGATCCAAAGTACACCTGAGTTCCTGGTTGTTGAAACCTGGCTCTGAAGGGAGCTGCTTCCCACCCAGGAGAAGAAAATCCTGGTGTCATGGAATGCATTCCCCATGCAGACACCTCCGGAGGCTGTGGTGCTGGGGTATGGGTGCCCTTGGTGTAGGGTACAAGGGACACTGGTGCTCTGTGTTGTGTCTGCCTTGGTGCAGAAGAGCCAAAGGTCCCTATGGATGGGTGGGAAACACCTTCCATAGGTTATTCCCTGGGAGTGTGGGATGGGGAGAGAGCAGCTCCAGCCAAAACCTGCTCCAGGCAGAGTGATGGGGTGATGGAGGCCCGGAACACCTCGGCTCTGCCATGGTGGGTATCCAAGCCCTGTGGCAGCATCCTGGTTGGATGCATCCGCTCTCCATCAGCAGCACAGAGAGTGCTGTTCCATGGGGACTGTCCCTGCAGTGCTGCTCAGCTGCCAGGCCCAGAGGAGCTCTGTGCTTGGCAGAGACCTCAGTGATGTCCTATTGGGATGGGGTGGGATCAGCAGCATCTTTAGGGGTGCCCTAAGCTTCCTCCTGCAGTGGAACCCCTGGACCTGCTGGGAGGAGCTGGGAGCCTCCAAGCATCTCCTTCCTTGTGCCAGTGAGATCCAGCTTTGGTCCCAGCCTTCACACCAAGATTTCCCAGGCCTTTGAGCTGCTGAGGATCATCCCAGCCTTGATGCCATCAGCAGGACTCTGAAGGAGACCAATTCGTCCAAGCTCCCCACAGCACCCATCCTACAGGTAAATCCTGGGTCTGTGGCAGGATCGGAGCGGTCTTGGTGCACAGCAAGGACAGGATACGTGCTCCCACAGTGGCTGGGAGCAGCCCTGGCATTGATGCTGCCAGCCAGCAGCATGGCCGAGCCAATGGCCTTTATGTCTTCAGAGTTATCCCCTCCATGGCCATCATCCATCTTGGGTTCTGTAGCATCCGGGTGGGATGAGAGCCACAGCCACCAAAGCTGTTCCCTTTCTCCTCCTTCCCACTTCCCTCCTGCTTCTTCTCCTTCCCCTCCATTCCCACATCTCTGCCCTCACGTTTTCATCACGCACAGCCCATAAACAAGACACAACCTCCTCTTGTGGAGCCTGTGACCGAGCAGCTCTTGGCCTCCTCTTAGCAATACAAGGTGTTCCCGTGCTTATTACCCCTAAATAATGCGGTTTAACAATTAACAGCTTGTTTAAACTCTATTTGCATTACCCTGCTACCCAGCAGGAGACTTTAATCTCCGCACACAAACAGTGTCTGGGTTCCCCATCCTCCCTTCACCACCACCACTGCAGCAGCATCATCAGGACCTACAGTGCCGGTGTGAGGGTCCCCAATGATGGTGGGGACAGCTCACGGTGCAGACGGTGCCTCCTTGGGCTCTTTGAAGCCTTCATTAACTGTAATTACCCACCGAGCATCATCAACCGGAGCGCTTTGAACCGGAGCATCCACACTGTTTCAGGAGCCCGGCTCCTGAAAACAACCTCCTTCAGGAGCCACATGAAAAGGGGATGTTTCTGGAGCTATTAAAAAGTGACTTTTAATGATGTAATATAATAGCAACCGGGCTCTCAGTATAAAGCAGAGCCCTCGGACCGCCTTCTTCTGATGCATCATCATGTCCATCCATGGTGGTGGTGCTCAGAGCTTTCCCTGCCCATCCCCAGGTACATCTACAGGTACCAATAGGGCCGTAATCCCATGGATTTTGAGGAGCTTTTTGCAGGCAGCATGGATAAACACTGAGCGTTGTTCTCTCTTAGACCAAGGAATACAAACATTAATCATCTAACCAGCCATTTATCGTGGTTCGGGGGTATTGGGTTGGTGG
Organism: Forpus xanthops; assembly: GCA_032466535.1. NCBI lineage: Eukaryota > Metazoa > Chordata > Aves > Psittaciformes > Psittacidae > Forpus > Forpus xanthops. Next base: position 4,897 of record JASSUY010028750.1, on the reverse strand, counting down.
TATGTCATTTCCCCTTTGGTTTACGTGTTGTGGAGGTTGCATTCAAAGTACCTTCAATTAGATGTGACTAATGATACGGAGCTGTTTTAAGGGCTGATGTTGGCTTAGAGCAGGAAGATGCTGTGACTGACACAGCCCTCGGAGAAGCTGACACAGGTAAGGAGCAAGGGAATGATCAGGCCCTTGTTGCTACAGGTGGGTGAGGTTGTGATGGGGAGATAAGGAACTGGGGGTATCTTTTCCTATTGGAGCCTTGAGTGTGGTTGGGGATGCTGCAGCGCTGAGGGACAGCCTTTGGAGAGGGCCGAGTCGGGAGTTTGGATCAGGAATGGTTTGTGTTGGAAGGGATCTTAAAGATGGCAGAAGGGATCTCTTCCTGTCAGAGGAGCTCAGCCCGGCTCTGGTGCAGGTGAACACGAGGTGAGCCATAGTCGGGTCATTACATGTTGGTTTGGTTCCTGGCTCTGCTGCAGACTCATTGCACAACCTCCCACCTCCTGGTGTGCCTTTAGAGAGCTGTTATGCTCTGAATGGAGAAGCAAACCCACAATGACTTGGGGTTATTAGTGGTTGCTCCGGGAGGGACAGCAGAGCTGGGCAGATCAGAGGAGCTGCATGCAAACAGCAATGTCATCCCGCCTCGGAGCTCCTGCAACACTCTTATCTCTCCCAGACTGGGGCAGCACCCGAGCAGAGGCCGTTCACGGTGCCAAACTGCAGGCAAACACTCATTAGGTGTTAGGTGGGGCTTACCAAACCCAGACCACAGCAAAGCCAGGCTGCAGCATCACTGAGATGTCAGCACGAAGCAGAAGGAGCCGCGTTACCATGGGTCAAAGACGGAGCTTTGCTGGGCCTTGGGGAAGGTTATTTGTTAGGTGAAAAGCAAAGACCTGTTGCGCTGCAGCATCTTCCCACCTCCAATTGAAGGCAAAGTCAATGGTGCTGCTAAAACCTGGCTCCAGAGGAACCCAGGGGAAAGGCAATTGGTTTCCTTTCAGAGAGCGGTGTGATTTGCTGCACTGATTCACCCAGAGCTGGTCTGGTCTGTTTGGTTAGGGATGTTCTACAGGTTGGGCTCAGCTCCTAGTGCAGCATCACCTCGGGGGCATGGGCATGGTCATGGTTATTCCTATATGGGTGTGCAGTGAATCGCACTCTGTATATCCCTGATGTTGGAGGCAGAGAAACCCTCATCGCCTTCTGTAGGCTGGAGAACCTTTAAGACCCAAACCAAAGCAAACTGCACGTGTGTCTTTAACACCAGCTTTTGCATGGGAAATGTGGTTGAGACGATGGTTTTGGATGAGAAGGGACGGTGTTTCTGGCTGCGCCGATGCTTGCCAGGCTGGAATTCCATCTGATCCCAGATTAAAGCTGGCCTGGGAAGATGCCAGCTTCCCACCACCCCACACAGGACTTGGCTTAGCACAGGAAGGGCGAAATAGGCTCCTATCCCCCCCAACTCACACTCCAGGACCAGGCAGGCTGTTGGTGGCACAGGGCTGCACTCCAACAGCCATTCCCATGGCTTTTCCCTGGGAATTATGGCCCCTTGGGGCTGCTTCTGCATTGGGGTGAGGTGCTGAGGCCTCAGTCTCACTGCTGTCCCTCCCATAGCCCACACTGCTGTGTTCTCACCCCATCTCTCTCTAAGGAGCACGAAACCCTTCTTAAACCTCCCTGCTCGCTGCCAAAGCCCTTCCCGATGTCACGGGCCCAAGTATTTGCTTTCTCTTCTGTTGCCACTCATTGTTCCGAGCACAGAGCCACACATCAGAGTGCTGGCAGCTCCATAGCGGTGCCAAAGCCAGGCTGACAAGTGTCAGAGCCCTTGCCAAGCCCGCACTGACTGGCATCCTCCTGAGTGTTGGTCAAACACTGACATCCATTCATGTGGTGACAAACAAACCCACAGCACTCCCCTTGTCTCGGGCTGGGATAGAGTCTGTGCCTGTCTGTTCTCAGCGCCCTGTCTGGGGTGGCAGAGGGCATTGCCCCCTCTGAAGCCTGCAGCCGGTGCAGGGCAGGGTGGTACAGCAGGGAGGAGGGATGCTCTGATCCTGGGATAAGGGATGGAGGGATGGGATGAGGGGAATGGCTTTAAGCTGCCAGAGGGGAGGCTGAGATGGGCTCTTAGGGAGAAGCTCTTCCATGGGAGGGTGCCCAGAGAAGCTGTGGCTGCCCCATATGTGGCAGTGTTGAAGGCCAGGTTGGACACAGGGGCTTGGAGCAAGCTGTTCCAGTGGAGCAGGGGTTGGGATCATGGAATCATGGAATGATTCCACCCCAAACCATTCCATAGCTCTGCTTTTGGAGCTGCAAGGAGATTGGCCAAACAGCTCCAAGATCAAAGCTGTCCTTTACACAAGGTCCTGCTCGTCTGAAGCTTGACATGTGCTATGGCGTGTCAGGGTCTCTGGATGCTGCACCTCACTATGGGATGCAGGGGAGCCAAAAGGTCTCCAGGGCTTTTCATGGTGGCTCCTGCTCTCCTGAGCAGGTCAGAACTTGTCTCTTGTGGCTGCTGAAAGCTTACTCCTGCAGTCCCAAAGCACACGATTTAAATTTGGGGTATAAACTCTAGGTTAATCAGCCAAGGAACGAGATGGAGAAACTCCCATCACCACCTCGTGATGGTCACAAGGGAAGAACCCCATCCCTATGGGAAACAGCAGTGCATGGTGGCACCCTGCCATGGACTCATCCAGCCATTACTCCTTCAATGAGAGCTCTGACCCAACCGATGTGACCTCTAAACCCAGCCCTAGGCTGAGCCCCAGCGTGCGTGGCTGTGGTGTATCAGTGGTGAATGTCTTCCTGTTTAAAAGCTCTCCAAATCACAGAGGCCAGTTTGTTTTGACATTTGATTAGCCACAGAGAACAACTCGAGAGTGCTTGAGTGAGTGAGTGAGCAAACTCAGGAGCAATCCTGGTGCTGAATGCTGAGGCCTGTTAGCGATAGCGTTGTATCGGCTGGGGCAGGGGCAGGCATGGCTCCAAGGGGAAGATAAGTGGGCTGCTGGAGAGACGAGAGCAGGGAGAGGAAGTGGTGAGTGAAGTCAGCTGGAAACAGCTTCTTCTGCTCGCTCTGACTCACAAATGTCATTAATATCCGGGTTTGTCGAGGCCTTGGCCCTGCGTTGATGGGGCTCTACGGGGATGGATCGCACTATCGGTGTTTCATTGCAAGAAAACACCCCTGCTCCATGCTGCCCGTGGTGTGGGTAGGTCAGTGACCAAGGGGAGATCTTGGTTTGGGGATGCCATATGATGCTGCTGGACCCTTCCATCCCAAACCATTCGGTGGTTCTATGATGTGGAGGGATGCTGGAGCATCCCTCGCTGCCGATGCCTCCCACAACATGAACTCGCAGGGGTTTGGTTGTGTTTTCCTTCTCCTCAGACCTACAACGTGTTGTGTCAGGTTGGTCATGACACTGCAGGGCTGTTTTGCTTTCCCGTGCTATCACTGCTATCAAGTGGGAGTTAACAGCTCTTGTTTATACAATGACTATCTGGCCAGAGGCTGATTTAATACCTCCCACTTCTTTTAAGTGCAAATAGACTCTAATGTGTGTATTAAGCTACTTGAATGGCTGCTCTGGTGAAATACTCTTTCCAAATAACTTCTCTGCAGTTCGTGCTGGGGACAGAAGAGCAAACTTCGTCAGGATTTAGGAATACCGAGAATTAAAGTGCGTTGAATGTTTTCCTCTTCCCTTGGCTAAAAGGAACCGAGCCTTCTTGGGCTTTCCCATGCAGAACCGACCTCTGTTTATGGGCTGCATCCCTGATTGTGCAAGTTGCTTCTGAGCATCCCCAGAGCCATGGAGCAGCGCGGCCATCATCCCGCTTCCATCCCGGTGCATTTCCAACCCCGCATCCCTCCTGGTCCCCAAGCCACGGCGGCTGGAGCTTGGCCACCGACGCTGTGGGAGCAGTAGCCGTGCTGTGCTGTTGCAGGCAGCTGCCTGCAGCCACGCTTGGCAGGAGATACAAAGAGTAACATCATCCCTGAGCGAAACTGGGGAGTTTCTGCTGAGTCACAGCCATCGGGGAACGGGGAGAGAGCAATTACAGCCGAAAACTGGGAAGGCATCCCAAACAAATTGGGTATAATTAACAAGTAGAAGAATAACACCAGTAATACCATTAGCAGGCCCAAAAGCCATTTGCAATATAATATCTATAATTAGACAGTGCACAGCAAAAGCCTGGGCTGAGCTGCTCACCCCGGGAGGGAGGGCAGGGAGCCTGGGAGCAAGTGCCTGAGGTGAGCATCCGTGAGCATCCCTGAGCATCACTGAGCACCTGCAGACAGCCACAAGCTTCCTATCCCATGAGGACCCACGAGCATCCGTGAACACACATGAGCATCCCCAAGCATCCCGGAGGGGCTCCATGGGTACCACTTGAACCCTCTCCATGGGTACCACTGAACCCACTCCATGGGTACCACTGAACCCTCTCCATGGGTACCACTTGAACCCTCTCCATGGGTACCACTGAACCCTCTCCATGGGTACCACTGAACCCACTCCATGGGTACCACTGAACCCTCTCCATGGGTACCACTTGAACCCTCTCCATGGGTACCACTGAACCCTCTCCATGGGTACCACTTGAACCCTCTCCATGGGTACCACTGAACCCACTCCATGGGTACCACTCGAACCCACTCCATGGGTACCACTGAACCCTCTCCATGGGTACCACTGAACCCACTCCATGGATACCACTGAACCCTCTCTATGGGTACCACATGAACCCTCTCCATGGGTACCACTGAACCCTCTCCATGGGTACCACTGAACCCTCTCCATGGGTACCACTCGAACCCACTCCATGGGTACCACTGAACCCTCTCCATGGGTACCACTGAACCCACTCCATG
>JASSUY010028748.1:0-17839 GCA_032466535.1 Forpus xanthops | reverse complement strand
ACGTGTTGTGTCTCTGCTTCCTCCTGGCTTCCCTTCCTCCCTGGCAGGGCATGAGGCTCAGAAAGTCCTTGGGCAGAGTAAACATTACTAAGCAGCAGCTAGAAACTTTGGTGTTATCAGCGCTATTCCCAGGCCAAAAGGCAAAAAAACAGCACTGCACCAGCTACTAAGGAGAAAAATGACTGCTACTGCTGAACCCAGGACACTGCTATTATGCTATGATCTCACCCTGTCTAGAGTCAAAAAAATCATGCAGTTTCATGCAATTTAATATTCACTGCAGAATGCTATCAGTACAGGAAACCCTAGAACTACTTTAGATATTTAGTAGACACTTTTAAATTGTGCCTGAACAAGTTAGTCACTTTTGAAGAGAGGAGATTTTTGTGATTTACAGTGCAGGTTTTTTTTTTTATCCTTCAAACTGAAAAAGCCTCACTATAGTTCTATGAAAAGACATTGGAACGATACTATAGCCTTTGCTTTAATCCTACATAATAAAATAAATGTAACAAAGAATTGCTTCTAGTCATCCTCTTAAATGCAGTTGATACTTCTGACAATGATACCTAGACTGAAAGTTTCTACAAGTATAGTTGCATAAATATATTTTTAATTACTCAGATATTTATATTACCTCTGGTTTCTAGCAAGAATTAGAAATATGACATATGATCAGGAATGCAAGTATTTTGTCAAAGTTGGACTAATTAACATTATCTCAAAACCAGAAAGAACAAAGCTACCAGGTATGTGGAACATTAATCACATCACAAGTAATTAGTGCTACAATATGGAAAGAGAAAGACAAAATGAGGTCATAAGAAATAAGTCTAATTCAACTACAATTAACCAGAAATACTGTTAAGAAATAGGCTTGAAACTAAATAATTACATTTTTTTAAATAGATATATAGAAGGATGCGTAGGGAAAACCTGGCTGTCTGAGCTAGCTCAACAGAGTAAGAACACTTAAGAACAATGACAGATGGCAGAATCACAATATGTGTGTTTCAAAAATGTTATGATAACACCAATGCATACCAGAGCACAGTGCATAAAGCAATACACATCCATGAAATACATGGTAAATTTTAATCTAACTAATGCAGTCCATAGGTTACATGCCTTAGTAACAACAAAATCAATAAAAAAGCAAAGCACTGAACAGGCTCACAGGGAGTCAGGACAGGTATCAGTGAGAAGGATGCAAAGCAATCAGTTTTATTCTTAGAAGCTACAGTCTGATCACCTGCAGAACATCATTTTGGAGGACCTCCCGCAGATGCAAAGATACTGCCTATTGCACTGACATTAAGCTACCTCACCTGTTCAACATATAAGCAGTGAATATGCTGCAGAATTTCTGTTCATGGCAAAGTCCAACTATATCACAGCAAGGAAATGCCAAGAAGATGACCCCAGACTTTGTACAAAACCACATTTATAACTGCAGCTATCCAGTATGACACAAGAAATAAGCAACACAAAGACTGCAAAATAAGCACAATACATTAAACTATCACAGGTCTACATCTTCTTTCTCTTGATCTTGTTTCTAACTTTTTTAAACATGTTGATGCCCCTTGTCTCTTCTTCATTCTTTTAAGGTGACAAGTATCATTGCCAACAAGCGGTAGAGGTGAGCATCCTAAAAAAACTGAACTCTGACAGAACTACAAGGATATTATTTTATCCTGAAGAATTAGCTTATGCATTCTCATCCATTCTGATTTCTCACACCACTGCTGATTTTGGTACGTGCACTTTCCTGCATGGTTAGGCAGGTTCTCACTTTGAATTGCATATGGCAAGGTGATAATTTAGGCAGTGTTCAAAGCCAGGCTGGACAGAACCTTGGGTGACATGGTCTAGTGTGAGGCATCCCTGCCCATGGCAGAGGGGTTGGAACTAGATGATCATAAGGTCCTTTTCAACTCTAACTATTCTATGATTCTATGATAATTAGGGACCATGACGACAGAAGCAATTCACTGCAACAGGTGAGTCCTTTTTGAATGTCTCACGAGACCATATGCATCCTGAGTATTCCAGCACAATGATCTTAACTTCAGCAAGTCTAATTATATTCAAATACGTGAACTGCAAACAGATTTTTCAAAGTACAAGAGAACCTTTCAGGATCTCTGCAAATGTATTCCTATGAATGAATGTTATCTGAATGCATATAAATAGGTTTCAATTTAAAAAGAGATTATAAAGCTTTTTGTTTGCTATGCATTATTTGTCGTACTCCATTAGTCACCTAAGCCCTACACATCTGAGCATAGTTTACAGCTGCTACTGCCTCATACTATTTCTCAGAAAGCAGCGAGCATTCTCAACTGCATGCAGCAAGCAGACAGTGATTAGGATGAGTAACTCACCGAAGTTACTCTCTGTAGGTCAATGATATCGAAACAGGAATAAAGCCAATTTCTTTTACTAGTATGAGACCATCTTTTCCCTCCCTGGGATGCAAAGCTTTAATTTCCAGTGGGACTCTGCCTTTTCATCATTAGTCTCCAATTCAAAAAAGGCCCAAAGTTTACTGAGCAGCAGTGCAATGATATGCTTAAACATTTGAATCAGGGACTGTGTGATTATCTTTTAACACAGTATTTTATCAGAGAACCTAGAAAAAAAAATCCCCGCAAGTAAGAAAGATCTTTTCTTCGCTTGTGGCTTACTGGTTTTCAGTAGATAACCGCTTGGGTCCAACAATAATTTAAAAGAAAAAAGGCTAAGATGCAATCAGTGTAAAGGCAATTAGACAAATTATTTAATGGATTAATATAAATTACATTGTTTAATTAGAAGATCAAATGAAATAATGCTGGTTTCAATTAAAGCAATTCAAATCAGTGGTGAAGCGAGGAAACTGATTTTTTGAATGCTGCCAACTCTCTCCAAAAAAGGTTACATTAACTACATGAAGACATAAAAATCCACAGTAATGACATATCACTGTATGAATGCTCTTGAATATAATTTTTTAGCTACTTAGCAATTCTGATTTTACTACTAAAACATATAAAAATAACAAAATGGAGAGAGAGACAGAAACAGAGAAAGGTTCAATCCCAGATCAGAACCAGATATTTCTAGTTCCTACAAAAGACAAACCTCTTCACATATATGTTTATGTCACTTGGCTTTAAAACTCTAAATTACTGTTGGATTTTTAACTAACCCACCTCACCAACCTTTTCTGTGCTCTTTTCCTCTTTTGGTCCTTTTACACAGCATAAGGGTGCATTTTCAATATTGTCCACAAAGTCTGACACCTCAGTCTCTAACTTCTTGTCTTATCCATCCTTGTGGTTCTTCTTCTCCAGTTTCTCTAGCAATTAATCTCCGCTTCTCACTGATCTGCTCTTATCTGCATTTATCTTTATTATTTAGTGTGGCTTTTGCATGAAAAATGTTACCAAGTGACATCTTGTATCAGGGCTATTCTTCATGGAAGAGAAACATCGAATTTCCTGCCAGGAAACTAGCCCAGTTCAGCAAGATGGTGCATGCCCCCTGGCTCACATGCCCCACTGGCACACCAGTGCATCACTTCAGAAAGTGCTCTGGAAAACAGCAGACTGTCACAGTACCACCCCAGTATAACCAGTGTGAGGTCTCCCTCCAAATGCAGCGCTGGTGGTATTCACATGCTCTTCCCTGCTGCTGGTCTGCACATCAGATCTCCTGCCTGAATATTACCATCATCAGCCACACACAAACTGTCTGCCACTCCAGCTTCTATCCCAGGCCACCCAATATAGGTGCTGTGATAAGGAGCAAGGCAGACAGCCTGGGTTTGAGGCTCCCACCCCCACTCGCCTTTGCTCTTATTCTCACCAAAGACTGTCTCTGCCCTCTAAGCAAAAGTACTGCTAGAGCCATGTACACCTGAGCTACAGAAACCTCGTGATGCGCATGACTCTGCCTGCACCCCAGAACAAGGGATTCTGTGCTTAGGCTGTGCAGAAAGAAGCATCTGACTTTGATTAATATTTCGTGTTCTGCTTTGAAGCACTCTGGAGAGCCCAGGTCCTCGGCCCAGCACAGCTTGCTTCCTACCCTTTCAACATTACCACACTGGTTGTTCCATTGCAACTTGTCCTCCCACCTATTAGCTAGGGATGCAAAAGAAATCCCAGTGCAACCTAGACTAAAAATGAACTCACCCATCATAAAAAGCAGCTTAAATCACTATTTGCCTGCTGCATTAATAGAAAGGAACAGTTATAGGACCTGACAAATAAATAGCATGTATAATGACCAGCATGACCCTCATTGTGGTCCTGCTTGCTGAAATTAAGGATACAGTCCCATTAATCTCAACACACCTTCTGACCTAACAAACTTCCAAAACAAGACACAAAATAAAACATGGGTAAGAAAGAAGCAGAGCAAAGAGCTGCTGTGGCCAAGCTGATGGAAGCCACAAGAGCTGGGTCCATGGCTCTGACAGCCAGCTCCCAGCTGCTTGGCACTGACATTGCAAGGCATACAGGTTTAAGAAATTGGATTTTTCTCTACAGCTAACAACAGCCCAGGTCAGAAAAAAAATGAACACTCTATTGAGGATTTTAATTCACCAAGGTGTATCAAAATGCTAAACAGCATATTTTCCTGCTGCTTTCCAATACATTTCAAGGACTACCTTCCTGTGAAACTACCATCTGTATTAGAACAGCTGATCTACTGCAGTGCTATTTTGGCAAGGGCTGGCACTGCAGCTCAGGTGACCACTGGATTCACTCCTCATTTTAAAGACATTGACAATTTTTTAATAGGTCTCGGGCATTATCAGGGATAGTTCATTAGAACTTTGCATTGTACAGGAAAGTTCTAGGCTAGTTCATGGGCTGTATGTGAAATGAATTCAAAAGGTGCTTAAAATGCAAATGTATCGTTTGACTACAACAGCCAGTGGAGATATTTTTCCAGTTGGTCTGTGGCTTGAAAACTTCATATTAAGCTCGTTAAGCATATCTAAAATGTAATCAGTTAAATACAGGTAAAACAAACAACCTTCACATCTAAATATTCATTTCCTCTTTATCTAGCACTGTCTCACTCATTATTTGGGCTTCTCTTTCAGAGGTGAGATGGGAGAGGGGAAACCAAAAACAGAGCAAGTAAAACATCTTCAGCCTGTCTAAACCAACCGGCATTATGCTAACTTGCCCCTGCAAATCTGTAAGTTGTGTTGATTTTGTTCTACTGTTTGTATCTGCAAATACCTAATAATGTTGCTTTACAGAAATCGCTGCACAGCTAGTACCAGGAGAGTGTTACTAGTTTCAGCTATTGAGCTTGCAGGTGAAAAAAATATCTCAAGCTTGAGCTCACTGCAGCTCTAATTAAAAATAAAGTACAGATGACTCATTTCACTGCTTACTGTTAATGGTCAAGCTACTGGAAGGAGCCCTACCAGAGCTCCTCCTGACTGAACAAACTCATGTGCTAGCTCTAGCAGAGAGTGCATTTTGTTGAGAGAAGGTATACTGGTCACAGGTTAACAAGGACCATTTAGGGACCTACAGGCAGAAAAAAATATTTGCAGTATGTTAATATATTCCCTCCCCTCTACACTGGAGGAGAGAAGGGAGAAATAAACATACACATACAGAGTAATTATAGACATTTTTCTTGTATGGGAGGGTATGTTCACCTACTGATTCCAAGCCAAAGGTGAAGGGCTATTTCTACAGCAGTGAAAATGAAAGCAACAGCAGTAGGGTTGCACAGATGTCTATTTTTCTACTGTGCTTCATTAAAAAAAGAACAGGACTTACTGCATCTGATATTCACTTTCACTGTAACACTTTCATCTCTGCTGTTGAACTGGGAGGAAATTATATTCGATGCACATCTATGTTCCAAATATTTTACCAGCACATCACTGTGCATCCTGCTTTTGCTGGTACTCCTTATTTCAGCTTCCTATCAAAAAGCTGAAAATTTTATACATTATCAAAACTATAAAAGCATCAGTTTCTATTATATCTACAGTGCAGAGTTATCTGAGCCAACATTGAGTTACCTCATGTATCAGAAACAAGAAAACAGCATTAGTACAGACTTCCACATATGCTAATCTACCTTTAAATTCACCCTCTCCAGTAACTCAGGAATAGCCAGGAAAGGCAACTCTACAGTCAAGCCTGCTCATTTACTCCTAGCCTCGTCCTCTCTATGCTGCACTACACCACCTATAATATAGACCTTTATCATCACACACAAATACAACCTCATGCCATGTCTAGAATGAGCATAACTACACTAGTGAAAAAATGAGGTGCTCATTTTAAGGTCTCTTTCTGTCATAATGACATTGCTAAATGAGTTTATTCTGTTTTTTTCAGGTATTCATATCACTAGAATGACTCGGGCATTACACATCAAGCTTTCAGTGTTTATTTTAAAAAATCACCAAACCAGTTAGACACTGTCATACTTCAATGTTATGATGGACTACTAGAGAAAGCATACTATATTTTATATTCTATTCCTCTTAAGGGTTTCAGAAATAGTCTGGTAACACTGTTCCTTCATAGATGGTATTGGTGGAGAGAGAAAACATTTACAACATGATCAAGAGTGACAGAGTGGGCTAACTATAGCAGAACCTATTGTATTAACAAGACAAGATTTGTTTTAATTGAGAAAAGATGCCTTTGAATTTGAAAAGTTAAAGGGTGTTGCATTACCTAGGCACAATAGGGTATATTAATGATGAAGTTTCAGTTTAACTTGGAAACTGCTGGGTTTTGTAGGCTTCAGACTGTGACTAATCGGTATATTTTAACGAGATACATGAGGATTTAGGGGAACAGCTACCATTATTGTTAATGGAATTCATACAGCTAAATCCCTGAGCGGGAAATGTTTCTTCTAATGTGCCTTTAATATATCCTGTGTGTACACACATACATGCACACATGTGTACATGTTTAGTTAAAGGTTAAATGTACATTTAACCATTACATTACACTTCCAACTGTTACCTTTTCATTCCGTGACATACAACTAAAATGGAAGCAAAGTATGGGTCCCCAAAGTGACTTTTTTGACAGCAGCAGCTAAATCTGTTCTGAAGGTTTGGCAGGAATGGGAACGTCACATCAACCACACATCTGTGGACTCACAGGTATGAGGTTTGCATCCCTTATGTCCTTTGCTGTCTTAAGGCAGGATGACTTTTGTAGTCACTGCTCCACTTCAAACAGAATACCTGGCAAAGGAGTGCTATTGAAAATCTGGTCAATGGTACCTGGGAGCAATGCATATTGAACTGGTGAGAAGATCTCCTAAATGACTGTATGCTCTGCAGATCCGGTGCTGAGCAGCTGAGGACTCTTTGGGTAGGAATCTGTGTGGAACTTGGATTACTAATGGCCAGCACACTGGAGAGCTAGTATATATGCACACAGCTACTATAGCAGCAATAAATTAATTACAACAGCTCTGTAAAGATTTTTCAGAATAAACGAGAGAGATCAATTTTAGAAACATGAAGTACTCTCATATTATTACCCACCAGGTGGTAGACGATACACACAGGAAGCAGCTGACCTAAAAGAGACACCACAAGAAAAGAAGCATGATTATCTGAAGGGCCAAGCAGCACCTTAAAACAGAGCAAAACAGACTGCATCAAAAGGAGTGACCACCAGGATGCTGAATTTTCAGAAGTAAAGCAGAGGGCATAGAAGAACTGAGACTTGAATCAGTACAGAGAGATGAACTTTGAGGGATGAAAAGGAAAACAGAAAGTTAGAACCTTTTTTTTGCCCTTATCATTTAATCAGTTAAAAAAAAAAATTAGGAGCAAGTCAAACTGAGGTATCAAAAATAACATCTGAAACACTGGAAGATAGAGATATTTGATGAGAAGCACCAGCCCAAACACAATAAGACTATGCAGAGGGGATGGAGCTTACCCATGAAAAAAAAGAGCGTAAATTTTACACTCGGAGCTGAAAGCAGTGGGTTGCACATGTAATCTTGCAGACCTATATGTTGTCCTATATAGTGAGTGGTTGCGCTGGTTTTGGCTCAGGCAGAGTTAATTTTCTTCACAGTAGCTAGTACAGGACTAATTTTTGGATTTGTGCTGGAAACAGGGTGAACAATTTCAGGATGTTTCAGTTACCGCTGAGCAGTGCTCACACAGAGTCAAGGCCTTTTCTGCTTCTTACCCCACCCCACCAGCAAGTAGAATGGGGGAGCACTAGAAGCTGGGAGGGTACACAGCCAGGGCAGCTGACCCTGACTTACCCAAGGGATATTCCATGTCATGTGATGTCATGCTGAGCATATAAAGCTGGGGGAAAAAAGAAGGAAGAGGGGTCATGGTTGGACTTGATGATCTTGAAGGCCTTTTCCGACCTAGCTGATTCTATGGCTCTATGTTTAGAGTTACAGCATCTGTCTTCCCAAGCAACCATTCCACATGATGGAGCCCTGCTTTCCTGGAGATGACTAAACCTGCCTTTCCATGGGAAGCGGTGAATCTCCATTCCTTGATTTGCTTTGCTTGTGTGCATGGCTCTTGTTTTACCTATTAGACTGTCTATCTTAACCCATGAGTTTTCTCAATTTTACACTTCCCATTCTTTTTACCATTCCACCAGTAGTGAGTGAGCTAGCAACTGTGTGGGACTTAGCTGTCAGCTGGGGTTAAACTAAACCATTAGTGGTTTAAGAGCAGCGTATGTCTTCAGAGCTTACAAGAAAGACTTAAAGGGGAAAGAAGTATTATCCCAGAGAAGTATGCCTCCAGACAACAAGGACAGCTGAAAGGGCCCCCAGAAATGCAAAGCAATAATAAGTACTAAAGTATAAGGAGGATGTAGTTTCTAGCAGAGATTAGGACCAAAAAATAGAAGGACCATAATGTAAGACAGAATATGAAAAGCAAAAGAAAGGCAATGTCTGTCTACAATGAATGTGGAAAACAGAACTCTGTCCCAATGTAAAAGGCATCCTAGGGAGAAAAAGTAAATGTGCACACACTGATTATAGTTACAGAGACATCCATTGAGAATTACGAGACCTACTGAGGTCTGTAGCACATTTTTAAAAAATACTAGGGTTTTGATCTCAAGAAAAGGCTACTGGCCATGCTGCTGCCCTGTTTGTGACTATTATTACATGATCAGTGAATAACTTGCTTTCATCTATATGAAGCCAGTGGTAATTTCATTCCTGAAGCACTGATAAACTTTAGTCTTGAAACTAAACAATGGTGTCAACAGACAAATATTCACTTGCATACAGAAAGGCCAAAATAAAAAATTGTATCTCTGTTTTACAGGGACTTCTGTCCCATTTGTGAACATGGGTATACAAAACAATGCCCAGGCTAAAAACCGTGACAGAAGTTTGGTTGTTTACAGATAAATTAATTTCTTTTAGGCCCTCTGCATGCCTTTCTGAAGCAGGTACCCTCTTCTACCTCCACAGAATTTAAAATGCAAATTGAAGTAGACTGAAAGTTTTTACCACTATTCACGCAACAACTAGTAGCATCCCAAGAGATGCCTCTGTTGGTTAGGTTGATACAAATATGCCAAGAATCAAAAAATGTTTTAAAATAGATCAGGTACCTACTGCCCAAAAAGTCTGCCATTATGCCTCTAATCTCTCTGACTTCTGATGTTGAACGTGAGGAAAGGAAAGGTGGTTCTAAACCAAGGAGAGATGAATGCAAGCCTGGGCCTGCCATAGTACCCAGGAAAATGACCCACCTACTGGGATATAATATTCCCCCCATGCCACTGGTGCTGTACTATTCTACATAATTTATTAAATATGAACGGAGTAAGGAATGAATTTACAGCCTGATAATTAGGGCAGCGACACAAAAAGAGAAACGCACATTAAATTCCTGCCTTGAAACACAGCCATTTAACCTACAGCCCCCCACATGCTGGCTGGGTGTGCTAGCCACAAACCTGTCCTGTGGGAGCAGCAGGTGTTATAGCACCTTGTTAATGTTTTTAGCAACATTGCCAATGATTTTAGCAATAATTACTGTGGTAGCAAGTGTTCTCCAGAAGCCTAAATTTACTGGGCAAATTCGTGTTCTTAGCACAAAGATTTACAAAATTAATTCAGACCTGTCTAAAACAATCACCAAAGTGAAGGTATTTTGAATACTCAAAGTAAAATAGATTCTCTGTTTTACTGGTTCCTTCCGCAAACTTCAATTTTTATTTGAGTGCCATATTCATTTCGATAACAGATCACTCTTCTTCTTTTATATCTTGCTGCCAAATGGGACTCACCTGTTATCTCTGATTGCAGGCAATTCACACTTAAAGCAAGCCTGTCTATCAACTACTGTTTTAACAGCTGATTAATTAGGGCTACAGGGATCCTGTGGAAGGCTTTATCTGAAGAGCAGCTCTACCATTAGTAGAAGAAACTTCCTTGTACACTCCTAGCTCAGATAACAAAGTAAGATAATAGTTCACAATCCTTCTCCAGCTAATACAAATACAGGCACTCCCTCTTATCCTAGCACAAGTCAAACAAATCCCCATGATACAGTACCACAGTGCTGAATTTTCCAATGTTTCTGAAAATGAGAGTCTGAAAATTGACACCTAAATGACACAGTCTTAAACAAAAGTATAGTTATAAATAATGAAACGCCTGTCTCTATTTTACCTTCTTTTCTTCTCTCTCTTAAAAAGGAAACAAACAAACAAACAAATAAAAAACCCTAAAATAACCTAACATTCAAAGTAGCCAGTCCCTAAAGAAAGATGAGAATGAACACTGTGGTCCTTTACCCATCCCGGGCTACCACTACCAAATAATTAATTCTGTCTTTGCCTTACAAATACTTTAAATCACTCCTTAATATTCTTTTAGATGGTGGCTGGTGATCCTAACCATGAGAAACTCAGCATTATTTCAGCGTTTATTCATCTTGAATTAATTCCATCCATATTTCTGCATGTGGCCTGTGAACTGCCCTTACCGTTTATGTGTTTTTGGAACCCATACAGACCTCTGTAAGGCAGGCTGTTACATAAAATACATCGATATGCAGGACTCAGCTGTGCAAAACAGTGCTACAGTATGCTCTTGAAGACAAAACATAAGTTGACTCCAACAGTGATTGAACAAATTAATGTGAAGAAAAGCCTATCAAGTATTACTGATGTCCTGAATCAGTAGCAACCTGCATCTCAGGAATTCTTTAAAGTCTTGGCTTCCAGAACATGGCTTCCCTAAGAATTCACTTTTGGCCATACTCACAGAAGGCAATATCAGGAAAAATGGTCTTTTCGTCTGGATTTTGGGTTAGTTTTATATCAAGGGCCTGATCCAAAGTCCACTAACATTAAGGGGAATTGTATTGATTCTAAAAGACTCACAAACAGATCCATAGAGAGCACTCAGTACGCTGCTACTCTCAATAAATGTTTTACTTCTAGTTAAAAAACAAACAAAAAAAACCCCAACAAAACCAACCCCCACCTCCTCCCTCCCACCCCCAAACCAAAAAAAAAAAAAAAAACAAAAAAACAAAAAACCAGCCAAAATCTAAAAAGCAAAAACCTGAAAGGCTGTGAATGTGCAAAAGTGGTGACTTTGTCCTCTACTAGAGAGCATGCATGAGGAACTCAGCATTCACCCATTTCAGAAACTGCTGCCCATCAGCAATAAAAATAGTATTTCTAGCAAGCTTAGCATAACATTTCATTGGCTATGTCCGCAAACTCATCTCTTTTTATCTCATTATCTGTTAAGATTTCAATGCAGGTTTTTTATGCTGCTTTTCAAAGTTCCATCTGGACTGGCTGGGTTTTGACTGCCTGAAACAATGTGATGTTTCTTCAGGAGGCATTCCCACTCAACTGAATCTACCTGATGCATTTGCAGATGTTGCTCATTCTCTAGCTAGCTAGGTAGGCATTTCGGTGGCATCTGGAGGTGAGAGAAGGTGCCAAAAGTCTTGAAAGGCACTTTCACCCAAAATCTTGAATAGAGATTAACATATAGATTCTTATCAACATAAAGTTGCTGCTATACTAAAAGGAAATTATAGTCAAGGGATGTATTTCCTGCAGAAGTTAATTTTGCAGCAGAGAACTGAATAGAAAAGGAATAAAATCATACCTCAATATGATAACTGCTTTTTTCTTTTAAGTTCTAGATACTGAGACTTTTAATCTATTTTCATGCATACTTTACCAATTAAGTAAATTTCAAATCAACCTTATAATATTAGGTGTTTGAATGATACCTCAAAAAGATAGAGAATTTAATGCTTGTTTTACATACATTACTGAAGGCTTTACCCTGGCACATTAGAGCAAGTGCAGAAATGCCAGCAAGGTTAAAGGAAGGCAGACCCCAGTCTCAGATGCCCTGTACACCACCACCATGATTTACTTGTTACTTTAACAAGCACAGCTTTTTTTTCCCCACATAAAACAATGATGAATGAAGCCCCAGAAGAGCCACAGATCCAGACAGCTTAATTTCTGTCTAAGATTCTGTACAGGTGTTTCCCACAGCTAGACATCCTTGGACTAGAGGTACTCAGTAGGGAACATTACACTTGTAAGATAACAGATAGCATTTGTGTTACTTGCTTCCACAGATAGGATAGGGCCAAATACTATCATCTTGGGTCAACAAGAACTTAAACTGGATCATTCTCTGAAAAGTGCATTGTGGCTGAAACTATATTTTAAATGATCTGTAACCATTATATACTTCAGTGAAAGATTGAGGTTCAGCTAGACAAAAACGTATTTCCTTTGTCTTTTTCAAGAGAAAGGCCTTGCATATATTGTAGCACTTTGGAGAACCTCTTTTCCCAGAATCTGTGCCAGGAACTAATGACATATGGTATCTCTCCTAGATTTGCAAGTCAAAAAGAGAAGGAGAAGACCCCTTTCATTACAGCATAATAGCATGCTTGCAATAGTTCAATAGCTATAACAAAATATGTCAGATCTGCTCCCAGTGATGTCTCTAGCTAATGTCTGAACCATAGAATTTTGAACATGTCAAATCACAATTAAATGCAAAATTCCTATACCTTTTGAGGGAGAGGTGTGCAAAACAATCTTAATTTTCATATTTTGCAGTGATCAGCTATTTTCAATTCACCAGTTCACAAAACTGTTGTAAATTGTTACTAGTTCTAAAAGAAATGTATTTTTATCTTATTGTCTTGGGATGCTTAAAAGCATTTCCCTGAGCCCTGGCCCTGTAATCTGTGATGCGATCATTATATGTAAACAAAGAGCAAAACATACACTACCAAATGAAGGGGGTGGGGGGAAATAAAAAGATAAGAAAGAGCACTGTGCATTCATCTCCTATCCAACTGTAGGAATTCCAAGTTCAGACCTGGCTGTTGAAGACTGTGCACTTCTTAGACACTTAAAATGCAAATACATATGTTTCAAAAGTATGCAGTTTAAAAGTATGTACATGTATCAGATACTGAAATGCAAATCTAGATCATGTTCTCAATATCCTAAATTTAGATCATATTCACCCACTGCCACTGGTACATGGATCTACAACACTCTATACCAGCCAAGGCTCTAGGTTACCAGTTTGTTTTGCACAGAACCAGTTGCCTTGATATTGAAATATCATGACCTAGGCCAATCAAAAGTTACAAAGGCTATAAAATTTTCTTACTACTCAAGATCTACAAAACAAGTAGTCCTGTGTCATCTTCATGACTGATTCTTTAAGGTTAATGTCCACTCGGAAACTATAAGGGTGAAAAATTTATTACTTTAATTGAATGAAAACTTAGACTGTCATGTTAATGCATGACTCCAGAAGCTATGACTTGAAGAAAACCAGAATATATTTCTACAAACACAGAGAGAAAAATTCCCACAGCTGAATATATTGACTGTGCACCCACTGCAGGTCCCACACAGGCAAAAATCTGACTTGAGTCTCATGCAGACATAAGAGAGAAGTCCTGCAGAAACAGAGAAGTGTCATACCTGATAAAAGATAAAGCAAACTCTTTCAGCTCAAAACACTCTTTAACACTTGCTGAAGCCCAGACTTTGATGCTCTTTAGTTAAGAAGTGAAAACATTAAAAAAAAAAAACAAATAAACAATCCCTATAGATTAGCAGGACTGCTGTGAGTTAACACATTTCAAATTACTTGCAACAGGCTTCTTCCAAGCTCCAAGCAGTCTATACACACACAGTGGACAGCGTCCAAATTCAACTACTTCCCTGCCTTCATCTTCACTGTTAACTTCAATTAAGGAAACAAAGGCATCATCTAGTATTTCTCAAAAGTTGATTTTTCTTTAAGCAAAATTCTCTTTGCCCTCATTTTTTCCTCTCTCCACTAAAACACTAAAAACCTTTTTAATACTCTTGTGGCAGCACTAATAGGATTCCATTATCTGACACATACTGAGTCATCACAAAGAAACAGAAAACCTTGCCTTCCTATGCAGGAGTCAAGTATCTGCTCCTTTATAAGGTCTCAGCAAAAAGGTCTCTCTTCAACTTAATTCCTCTCTTTGCTGTCATGTTACAAAAATACGGGTGCTTGAAAATAAGTAAATTAATCAAGGTTGCACAAAAAGTCCAGAAAATTCACATAAACAGAAAATATATAGCCGGCTGCATTTTTCATTGCAAAGGAAACACCAGGTGGTCAAAGGTCCAAGGACTGTAGTATTTTATTCAGTCATATTAGCACATATTGTCCTAGGCCTGGATCTCTGATTTGAGTATAAAATGGAGAGTGGCTTGAGTAATTTTGGTTTGCACTTATACTTTAAAATGTATTTAAAGCTGAACATAAACAGTGAAATTAGACAAGAACTACTCAATTTAGAAATAACTTGCACAAAACTAATGAAATGCGAGCTCTGGAAAATACAAACAAAATACATACAGTTTTAACCATTATTGTACTAATAGGATCTAATTCTAATTTCAGTGGCCTGGGTCCATCTGCTTTCATCTTGCCAAGGGTTGCACACACCTACCTAAGTATGGTCTCAGTAATTATATGTTAGCTGTGAGCAAAATGATTCACAGTGAAAACAAACACCTGTGCTGTTCTCAGTTGATGGCTCACACATTCAAATTTATCTTTCATCTTTTAGTTTTGATTCTAACCTTCCTGCAAATTTGGAGTGATACTGCTGAAGACAATGAGGATTTCTATTGCAATGAAGGACAGACTCTGTCCATAGAGATTTTATTTTTTTTTAATAAAATCTTCAAACAATCATTTTAAGTGAATTTCACAATGTCTTTACTCAAAAATGAGCCGTTCACTAACTGACTGAAAGTAACAACCAAAAGGAAAAGTTAAGGGATTAAAAAAAAAAAAAAAGGTTAAAACTGTAGGCACTGGGATATTTAATCATTGATAACACTGACTGAATTGTAAAGAGGCTCAAAAGAAGGTATATGTGAATGGAGATGTCAGATTAGCTTTCCTACTGGTTGGGATTTCAATAACCCACAGTAGATAAGATACAATTAGTATTCATATATTGAGGCCAGGGATTTGGAACCAGTTTTCAAAGTATTGTCTAGCCTTGAAAAAGTTCGAGCTGCTTTATTAAATTTCTACAAAATATGATTTTAATAAAACACACTATTTCACAAGAAAAATGTTGGATGATTGTCCTGTTTCAGCTACCAGAAAATCAGCTGAGAAGCAAATGATGCTCGAGAGTCCTGGAAACTGCATGATTGATCTATCAAGACTTCCACTGTACTTGAAAGGTCCATGGGTCACAACTGCAGGAAGTTGCATTTTGAGACTTGGCTACGAAGCTACTCGAATGGCCTGAAGACATATCCCACATCAAATGGTTGACCCCCTGCACTTGCATACTGCAGGTCAGCTTACATTTTTTAGCCAAAGGCCCTTGGATTCCCTTCGGTAACACCCTGCAACAAAGAAGCACACTGAGCTTCCTGGGAAGTCTTCCTGGGTTACCTAGAACTCATCTTGGCAGAACAAAGTGTAGCAGCTCTCTTAAAAACAAGATCATCTCATTCAAATGAAGGCAATAGCACAGTGTACACAAATGCTAACTTTCTCCAAAGGGAGCTTCTGACCGCCTTTAATAACTTCTATCACAGCCTTTGTACTGTAAAAGCATTTCAGATTATTTGGCTTTGCAGCGGTAAAATGATGACTTGCATAAAAAATTTCTAAAAAGCTAGCAGGTCACTCTTTAGGCCTCTGCTGTTAAAATGGACTTACCAGTAGAACCAGCAATAGCACAGCCTGCTTTCTACTGATAAAGAATCCAGTGCGTAAAAATTATGATAAAACAAAAAACTCTTTCACCATATGTTATACACCCCACACAGTTAATCAATTAGACATAATTGTCTTTACTCAAATGTTAAAGCTTCATTTACTTTTCATATTTCCTTGGCATCTCCGGAAATATTCACTGCAGGGAAAATGTTAGTGAAGGTTTACAAATATACAAAAACTACTGAGCCAATAATTGCCTCTTCCACTTGTGGAATATAGCACTGCTGCATGGCTTTAGCCAGCTACACTGACATATGGGACTACACTCTCCAATCTTGCATCAACATAATACTGAATGCTTGCAAAACACTGGATCCGACAAAATACAATGTGGTTTAAAATATTCATTAATACTATTATTCAGTTATTCAGTGGTTTCTTGGATTAATTTCAGGTTATGTTAAACAAATGTAGAATAAATACTTTTTTGGGGGAGGGCATGAGATGGTGTAATCTATTGCTAATATATTAAAATATGCAGTTTAGGATTCACATTTTAGGGCTGTCTAGCCTCCTGCCTAAGTCAGGTTTAAAAAAAATGTGAACAGTAAAAGCCAGAAATTTATCTACAGAGGCACTAAAAACAAGGTTCACCACAGCACCTGCAAATACTAAATTGGCATTCAGAAAAAGAATGTTTTCCTGGACATTAAAATACTGTCCCAGAAATAGAAACAAAACCAATACACGAGAAACCATGCTTTTAATTTTCATGTCATCTATTCCATATGAAAATTAGATAAATTCCTGCAGAATCGCAAAGAAACAGCATGAAGAAAACTTGGCTTTCATTCATTTCATACAAATGGACTGATTTAAAGAGAAATTGCACTCTCTGTGAGTTTATGACATTTATTTTTCTCTTACATAGGACACATTTGCATCAAGCTGTTATGAACTGGCTGTATCTCTCTCTTCTGCCTCTTAGCAGAGAAAAACCATTACAGAAAAACCACCATTCCTAAAGCACGATGGTATACATAACTGGATTCTCAGTTATGAGAAGAATTCTACAGAAAGTTTTCTGCATTTTATACCACTGGAAACCAAAGTTTTCAGTCCATTTTTCAACCATATTTTTTTCAATTGGGGATTTGTGCTTTGTTTTTTCTTTCTCCAGATAAAGGTCAAAAAAGACCTTGAAGTTCACTTCAGCAGACCTCTATAATCCAGCTCTCCTGGGCTGCTTCTGGCTTCAGGGACCCCAAAGCGCCTTCAGAAAGGATATGCTACCAGACTTAAGAGATAACATCATCCACATCAGAAGCTCATTGTCTCAACACTGTGAAAAAGCACCAGCTTCCCTAAGAGCAAAATAAAGCACGCCACAGGACTCTCAGAATCACAATAAGGAAGCATACTTGTCAAATGGAGTGTAGTGGTTTGAGGCTCTCAAACTCATGCAGTCGCTCTCTCACTCATTCCTCTCTTCTTTCTTCCTCAGTCTGGGGGGATAGGGAGGAGAATCAAAAGAATGCAACTCCCACAGGTTGAGATAAGAACAGTTTAGTAACTAAGGTAT
>JASSUY010028746.1:2332-55318 GCA_032466535.1 Forpus xanthops | reverse complement strand
AGCCTTCTCTTCTCCAGGCTCAACAGCCCCAACTCTCTCATCCTATCTTCATAGGGGAGGTGCTCCAGTCCCCTGATTACCCTCTTGGCCTCCTCTGGCCTTGTTCCATCAGTTCCATGTCCTTTTTATGTTGAGGACACCAGAACTGCACACAGTACTCCAAAATGACCAAACGCTGTCTTTCTGTTCTGTTTTTCTTCCCCTATACCTGATGTTTTCGTTGCAGTGGACCAGCACTTACCAGCAAAAAGCCTTTCACCAAATAATCCTGCCCAGCAAACACACCACAGTGGCACCAGCAAATCTCAGCAATGCCACCATCTAAGGTACGCTGGGAACAGCATTTGGGGTTTTGAGACTCTCTGGTTTTAAGGAAGTTTAGTGCAAGGCCAGCCAGGCATGGGCTGACTTTCATGTACCCATTTGTGTCTTTAAAACAAGGAAATTTGCATCCAAAACTGATGATGATGTCCTGAAACCCAGAAGTTTTCAGGGCAATGTTAACATAAAACTCATCACTTGGTGCAGGACAGAGGAAAGCCTTTCACTGCAGCCTGCTCTCCTGAGGGAAAACACTTCTGAGAACATGCACAAAGAGAGGATGATCTACATTTAACTGGATGATCTGTATTTAACTGGATAAATCAAAACCTTTATGCTTGCTTCAGGACTGTTTGTGACTGGCAGCTCCTCCACAATGAAAACTCCAAGGGGATTCTGTGATGTCCTGGGCTTTATGCACAACGGGGCCCTTTGCACCAGTGCTTCTAAGCAAAGCTTGGCAGAGAGGGTTTGCACACAAGGGGCTAAAACTATGGGAGCTGCTACAGGCAGAGCCGAGCCTGCAGCAGGAGACCCCAGACCCAGCTATGGTTCAAATGAAAGAGGCAAAGATGGCAATCACAGATCCCAGTCAAAGAGGGCATCTCACATCTCAGCAGAGGCCCTGGCTCCAGCTCCAGCAGGGAGGTTACTGGCAGAGGAGGATCCCAATCTCATTTTTCTGGCTGATGCTCCAGCCCTTTCTTTCTCTGCTGATGCTCCAGCTAAGCTGGAGCCAGGCACTTTCCGGCTGCTTGTGCCAAGCAGAGCTCAGGTGAAGAGCTGATTGAAACTAAAGCTGTTTCAGGGCATGATGGCAAGCAAGAAGTGCTATAGTGGTTCAAGACTGCACTCCACAGAGCTACGAAAGGCACTGCTGCCTCCCTGATTGTGTGGCCAGCTTTTGCACAGCTTCAAGCATTTTCTGTAATTGGGAGAACCCAGCAGCAGCCTCCAAGGACCAAAGAGAGAAAAAAATAGCATGCAATAGTTGTATTTTATCCCCTATGCCACAGCCCAGCCTTGAGAAGAGGAGCAAAGGGCAGGGAGAGGCATCCAAGGCAAGGAAAGGACTGGGCATGGGGCAGGTATAGGAGCTTGTGCTGTGCCAGCCTGTAGCAAGGCCATGTGGTGGGCAGGGGCTGGGATTTCAAAGTGACACCAATTCCTTGAGTTTAGCCATAAAGGAAACAAATGTGTCATGGTATGTCCCCAGTGCTGGTGCTCAAGGAGGGCACTTGCCAGCTGGTCAGCAGCCAGCACTTGCCTGCTCCAAGGGTGATGTGAAGTGGAGAGAGCATCACTGGGGTAATGATCAAGATGCTTCTTGTGTGGCTGCAATGGAGAGTGTGACATTTATGGCATTTACTGTTGCTGGATGATGTTGTGGGATGATGCCCACATGTGCTGCAGCACATTTTGCTGTGTACTGTGGCCCTGCAGACCTCCAGCCTCACAGTGGGCACTGGGACCTTCTCAAGATGACACCCTCATCACTGGGTAGTGATGAATGTGAGGGACAGGAGGATTCCAGCTCAGGCAAGCCAGAGCCCGATGTGCAACCACATCATCTGAGAAGCTTCTGAGAGGTCCCTGTTTGCCACTGAGCTCAACTCAGGGCTCAGTGCCTGATGTCTGCTTCCACAGAAGGTATGAGCTAGTCTTTTTAGCCTACTTTTACCTCTGTAACCCTTTGGTGAGAGCTGAAGTTCAGCTTCTGCAGCAGGATGATGGATGCGGATGGGGGGTGCCTCTGTCCATCTGGTTTCCTTTTGAAGCTCTGTCCAAAAAAGCCATATTATGGCAATGCCATGGTGTGGGGTCCCACAGCCAAAGTCGAAGGAGTTTACTGAAAGCAATGGACAGAAATAGTCAGCAATGCCAGGAATGAGACACATCATCTGCCCTTTCCCAGCAAAAGCCTTCTAGGCAGATGATAAAGAATGTGGCTAGTAAAAAGTATTGCCGTGACCCTCTGGCACTACTTAGGTCTTCAAAGCCGAACTGCCTCAAGGCAGGCTAGGCAATTGGAGTTTTCAGTATGGCTCTGGAGGGCTGGCTGCTCATGTAATTGAAATGGGGTATCATCTCCCAGCAGCAAAGGTCCGTGCTCAGGAGAGGGAACTTTTCCATGGTCTTCCGTTGGGAGATGCTGCTTGGAGCCACAGCCCTTCCTCTGCCCAGCCCTACACATGGCTCTGCTTTGGGGCTTTCACTAAGGGTTGCTATAGGGACTTTCCTGCATCCAGGTCTGAGCAGCTCTCACCCCCCTTTCCTAGCGTGGGGTTGGCAGTGTCAGAACTCTGAGGACAGTGGAGGATGCTCAGGTACAGCAGGAGTGGAGTCGTACAGCTCAGCTAATTAGTATTTCTGTCTCTGGCCTTTTCTCAGTTCACATCCATCTGGGGCTCTTTTCAGTCATTACAGCGCATTCCACTCGCTTGTGTTTTGTTTCCTCTCTCCTTCTCTGTCTCCCAGATTTTTGCCACTGTTTCACATCGTGATCCAAGTTATTTGTCTCTTCTGTCTTGCTCCAGTCGTGGGAACATTAGTAATGTTTTTCTGCAGAGCAGGGTGGCTTAGAGACCGCCTCGCAGACCTGACAGCCACCCTAGTGCTGCT
This sequence comes from Forpus xanthops, assembly GCA_032466535.1. NCBI lineage: Eukaryota > Metazoa > Chordata > Aves > Psittaciformes > Psittacidae > Forpus > Forpus xanthops. Next base: position 52,375 of record JASSUY010028746.1, on the reverse strand, counting down.
GGCAAAGGCTGGAGCAGCTCAGTCAGCCCCTGGGAAACGATCCTGTTTACACGGTTCATCACCATCTGATCTACCCACTGCTTCTCGCTCCTGCCTGGGCCCAACTGTGCTGCCACCAGGCCGTGCCGATCCGGCGGGACATGCACTCAGTCCAGCCTGCGAAGGGAAGCGTGACTCACATGGGCCTCCCACCCATGAGTAGCAGCGCTGGTCTGTCATGTCTCAGACAGCCGGGGCAGCTCGGAGGGAGGGAGGCTGCTTCCCTGGAGAGGAATGGAATGGGTCACCCAGGACACGGCTGAGAAAAGGGACAGAGTGCGAGACATGGCAGCTATGAGGAGCTGTACCCCAAGGTACAGCCAAGGAGGTACAATGAAGGCAGATATGGAGTGCAGGGATTCCCATGAAACACTGTCCAGTTCTGGACTCCTCAGGACAATGAAGACAATGAGATACTGGACAGGGTCCAGCAGACCTTCTGGAGCATCTCTCCTGTGAAGAGAGACCACAGGAGCTGGGCTTGTTTAGTCTAGAGAAGACTGAGAGGGGATCTCATTAATGCAGATCAAAGGTGGGTGTCAGCAGGATGGTGCCACACTCTTTACAGTAGTGCACAGTGACAGCGCGAGGAACAATGGCCACAAACTAAACACAAGAAGTCTCACCTCAGCAAGAGGAAGACCTTTACACTGGGGATGGCAGAGCACTGGAACAGGCTGCCTACGCAGATTGTGGAGTCTCCCTCTCCGGAGGCAAAAACCTGCCTGGACACTATCCTGTGTAATCTGCCCTGCGTGGCCCTGCCTTGCAGAGGGCTGGCCTCTGTGATGTCCAGAGGTTCTTTCCAACACAAGCCATTCTGTGATTCTTCCTTGCCCAAACCCACTCCTCTTTTCCTGGGAAATGCATGGTCCCAGACTTAAGCCAAGCAAGGGAAGACAGGCGGAGACAGCGGGAACACAAGAGGTAGAAACACAAAGCAGTTATGCGCTTCTCAGCATGGAAAGAGGCCCAGGTTATTAAATAACAGGCAATTTCAGCATGAGTTATTAATATTAGTTTGTACTGGGAAGTGGTGCCTAGGGGCTCCCATTGCACTAATCACATAACAAAGCCATGTTCCTAACACAAATAGCTTGTGTTTCAGCCTGCAGAGAACAAGTCGTCTCTTTCCCATTACCCCCCCTTTGAAAAAAGCAGTATGAAGATTGCACAGTCGAGCCCACAAAAATTAGGAAAGGGAAAAAAAAGGACATTGCTCTGCCTTACGGGGCCGTTGCTTACACCCATCCACGCAGCCCAGTGACTCCATCAGCACCTTGGGCCCACACTGCCTCCTCTTCCCCTGCTTCAGCCCCAACTCCAGGTCTGGCTGCAGCAGCACTGGTGACTTTGGTTTGTGTTTGGTGTTTGGGTGCAGTAATGTCACATTACCTATTTAGGGTGGGGGAAGGCTGTGGGATGGCTTTTTCCTGCCTCACTGATCACTGCTGTGTATCCCTGTTATGTTTTTCTCAGCCTTTACAAACTGCAGTTCTCTCATGTACATGCTCTTCTGAAGCAAGAAACCGGTTTAATGAATTCAATTAATTAATTTGCAGCTTGGCACTAAAGCACAGACTAAAGGTCAACAGCATCCGCTAATTTTGGATGATACAAATCATGACTGCCCTGCTATTTTTTGTTTTCCTGAGGACTTGGCATTGAGTTTCACCACATGGAAACAGGTCCTCCTGCCCCTCTGGCTGCAGCTTTCCACACACAGCTCTCCACTCGCCCAATCTCAAGTCAGGCTAGAGGACCAGATCAGTGCCCTGCAGCCCCAGCCCTTCCACTGGCAGGGCTCACTTCTGCTGGCGCTGTGACCCTGCTGCCTTAGCAGCATAGAATCATGGACTGGTTTGGGTGGGAAGTGATCTTAAAGCTCACCCAGTTCCAGCCCCCTGCCACAGGCAGGGATACCACCCACGGGACCAGGTTGTTCCAAGCCCCATCCAACCTGGCCTTGAACACTGCCAGGGATGGGGCAGCCACAGCTTCTCTGGACACCCTGTGCCAGCACCTCAACCACCTTTATAGTGAAGAATTTTCTTCCAATGCCTCATCTCACTCTCCCCTTTTGTCAGATTAAAGCCATTTCCTCTTGTCCTGTCACTACAGGCTCTTGTCAAAAGCCCCTCTCCAGGCTTCTTGTGGTGTGTGTTGCATCTTCATCCACACCCTTAACACTGCAAACAACCATGGTGACAAACAGGGCAAGGACCCCCCAGCATCTCCTGCCTTCTTGACGTCTGTCCTGAGGCAGCCCCAAGGCTCCACCCTGTTTTCCTTCCCCATGGCTTTTACAATGTGAATGAAGTGAAGCAACATTGTGGGAAACAGAAACAGGAAAGCAAGAGACCACGAGTGGAAGCGCTACACGTGCTGATTGCAAGCAGGCTCTGCAGCTGAATTAAAAAGTAACTCCCTCCCCGGAGGAGATATTTTAAAAGCTGAAAGCTAAGAACTTAAGTACAAAGGCTTTTGTGTTTTTATTGACATTGTAAGAAAGTTTGTTTTTTCTTTGTTACAAAAGAGCTAAGTGGTTCTGAAAGCAGAAGTACAGTTCGTATGTACACAGTGCTACAGACCCTTCTGATCAACCTAAGGCTCGAGAAACATCAGATCATAACTGCAGGTTTATCAAATGAAGACCACTAAGGCCCGTTACAGCCGAACACTATTCCTACTGCACCTAAATGTATTTACACATTTTCTTTTTTTAAAAAAAAGGATTACAAGTTTTATTAAAAAAAATAAAGAAATTGGGGAGAAAAAAAAGAACACATTTTTATCATACACATCTGCAGGACTGACAACAGTAACTGTTCCATAGGAGACATTCCACCAATCCAAGGACAATTAACACATGAATACCAGAGGTTTACAAGACGTTTTGGACACTATTAACAGTGGTATGTGCTATCCATCAGCTGAATGGTAAGTACAGCCTCACTGGGAACATTTGGCAACACATCTCGGTCCCTCTCTTTTTACAGGAGCAACACAAAATAAGGCACATACATTGAGAGAATAGGAACACTGCCGTTGGGAAGGATGAGCCACTGCTCAGCAGGCATGGGAGAACTGACCGGCCGCTTCATCAAGGGCTGCAGCAGCAGTGAGGGGAAGCGAGGACCCAGCCAGCACCATAATGCACGTACCATGTAGGGCTGATCTCCAAGGAGGGAGCAATGTCATCTGCCATGGGGATGTGCAGGGTCGGCGTTCACCAGCAAAGCCCCTTGGGAAGCCCACTGGCTCTCCGCAGAAACACCTTTCCTCCAGCCAGGTGTACCTGATGGATGAAGTCCCATTGGTGATCCCACTCTGTGGGAAGTAAAACTGCCTGGAGAAATCAGGGTGCCTGATGCAGGCCCAGTGAGGCAGATGCACCCAAGGGCAATGGTAACCAATCTGGAAGACCCCCCCCATAGAGCCATTAGAAGGAAAGGTGATTTAGACACAGGCTGCAGTGCTTTAAAAATAGGAAATTCACACTATTTTCTGCTTTTGCTGACACTCTAGCATGAGTGGTGGGTTTCCAGCTGCTATGGCAAATGGCAACTGATGCAACAGATTACACAAAAGCAAGCTTTGGCTCTGTAACTGGTAGAGCAGGAATAGAGGGGTGCCAGTAAACGTGAGCAATGATGGTAGGACATTCCCCAAACTGCCACATATCGAGGAGGTTGACAAGTGAAAGGTGGCTCCCAGCCTAACAGTGCCACGCTGAAAGCCCAGTCTACCTTATCAAATCAAATCCCAAACCGAAGACTGCTGAGCTACGATGTACTGCTACCCCCACAGGTACCAAACCAGGAAGCTTAAGGCCAGGCTGGATGGGGCTTTGATCAATCTGGTTTAGTGGAAGGTGTCCCTGCCCATGGCAAAGGGTTAGAATGGGATGAGGTTTAAGGTCCTTTCCAACCCAAACCATTCTGTGAAAAGCATGAGGAGATACTAAAAGCAGGAAAATGACACATGAACCTAAGTGGTACATATGCTTAATGACAGAAAACGATCAACCATCTGCACAAACTCCCTGGGGACATGGTGGAGTCTCAAGTTTTTCAACCTTCGCAAATCAAAGTGGGATGCCTTTCTGGAGAGTGTGGTTTTGGCCAAGACACACTATTGGTCCAAAACAGGGGTAAGTGACAAGGTTTTGCCAAATCCAGGAAGGAAAATTAACAACTCAAACAGTCCCTTTTAGCCTTAAGCAATATGAATGCCTACTTCTAAGCGCTGATGGATCACATCTGTTAATGGCCTCCCAGCTTCAACTGGACCAAGAAATACAATTATGAACTGGAAACTGAGTTTTAAAAAATAGTTTGAGGGGTTTTTTTTAATGTATTGGGCTTTATGACAATAAAAGGCTTCCCTCCAAAGTCCCTACTCCCAAGATCGTCATAAGCTTCCCTGATGAAACTATTCATAAACATGTAATTGATGGCTTAATAAAGAACCAGCGATTGGTTACTGAGAATCATCTGGAACACAGCGAGCACAGCCTTCCCTCATGCATAGGCTGCTGTTTCTTCACAAGGTTGTGAGATGTTATCATGGCACTGCAGTGCACAGCATGGCCATAGAAGCATTCCTCCTACTGCACTCACTTGCCTGGCTGGTGGCATCCTTTCATGACTGGACAAGGGGCAAGGGCTGATACAGGCAGCGAGTTTCTACAGGGCTGCCTCTGGGCGAGGAGAGCACAACAAGGAGCAGTACTGCCATGTTCCAAACCAACTCTTTCCCATGTGAGCTGTGCCTGGCTCCCTGTGCAGCCCAGGGACCACTTCAGCAGGGCTGGATGTGGGAAGGAAGGCCAAGAGGGAAACTGGCAAAGAGCAAAGAGCAGGATAGGGGAATATGCGTGCATGAGACAGAGGAAGGAAGAAATGCTTGGTAAAGATACGGAGACATGAGCTGGGTGTTCATAAAAGCTGTAGGGTATTTACATTTGTCTTGCTTTCTGACATTCCAGCTCACAGTGCGTATCACTTGGTACTTGCTGTGATTGATATGCACAAATACGGCCCCAGCACCAGATTCCTATGATGTTTTCCTACTGATTTACAGCTTCTTCCTCTAAAAGCTCTTAATAGATCAATGTTGCCTGACAGCTTCACTGAGGTTGTATTCCTACACATTTCCTCATATGCCATGCCCTGAATCAGCTGGTATTTCAACTATTTTTCCAGTCAAAAGAATGAATGCTGTGGCCTCCTAGTCTATAGAAATCACTTTCCGCTTGTTTCCTTGCTATTTTTAATGCAGTTTAAATTTCCTGATTTTGTAAAGCCTAGATACAGAGGAAAAACATTTAAGATTATGTTTGCTTGCCATCACTTTGATTTATTTGCTTAGCTTGAGAACTGGGCCATCCATATTCTACTTACTTGTTTTACATGCCATGACCATGTAACTGTGTTACATCAGTGGGCATTTACTTTGTTTAAAACATCCATCCATGAAGCTGTATGTGCTCAAAGGGATGTACAGGACAGTTCTGCTGGCAAAGGGACTGCTACTGTAAATAAAAAGCTGTGACTCAGCAAATTACATCCCAACAATTTGCATTAAATTAAAAATTCTCAGTATGGAATACTGTGATTTTGTTATTTCATTGTATGAAATACTCCATAAGACCCTGATCGTATCTCCACAAATGTGGTATGGAAGTAAGGGATTCTAGATGACCCAAATCATGCCCATTAATTTTAGTATCCAATCATTTAAAAAAGAAGACAGAAAAACAGAATACCAAACAGTGAAGAAGATGAGACTTGGACTAAGAATAGCTTTCTGGTCCTCTCCTTCCTCTGAAATGGATTGAACAAGACACAGATCATGATGCAGGGCAGTGACAGCTATCTGTGTGCTTATAAAAACCTTAAACATTTGCTAGGGATCAAAGGGATGAACCTCCTCATTTCTTGTGCTCCATGACTCTGAAACTACAGCCTAGGGGTACCACGTCAGTGCATTTCTGAAGGGCTGTCCACCTCAGTGCGATCTATCCAGTGCATCCAGAGAGCATTTCATCACTGTAGGCTCACTTCACGTTGTGCCTGGTTATTTTGTGCCTCTGTGTTTAGGGGAAAAAGTTGCAACAAGTTGTACAAGGCTTAGTTTCTTCTGAGTAACAGAAAAACTGCGAAGTTATTTCATCAGACCTTCCTTAAAAAAAATAAATCCCCAAACAAAACAAAAACATGCACTTCACACGTTTACATTGGCTTACAAGTAAAAAAAGGCAAAAGGAAGCATACACACATTCAAAAAGGGGGGAAGAGAGAGAGAAAAGGGGAGGGAGGAATGGGTGTAGCAATACTGATTCAAAACTGAAATGGAAGACAGTTTCTCCCTAGAACACTTTAGGGTTTTCAGAGTCCTTATTCCATAAAAGGAATATACTTGAAACACATCCCATTTAGGTGAGATGAGATTGCTAAAATACATACACAACTAAAAAATATGAGTCTTTTTCATCTGTTATCTCCTAAGGGTTTGTTTTGTTTTGTTCTTTATGTCTATTGCATAACAGCAAGAAACTTGCTTTCTTCTGCAAGTGAGGTCAACAAAGAGCTCATGTCCCCAATAGCCATGTTGGTTGTGCTTACAGGCATAGCTGGGAATGTAAGAGACGCTCGCGGAGTGGTGAGGCGTGAGGAATTGCGGGAGAGATTCTGAATGATACTCGGGCTCAGGGCTCCTGAAATTAAGCTGACGTGGTCCCCATCATCTATGATAGCATCAAAATCAATCTGCACACCCTCTAGACTGGTGCTGTCAATGCTGTCAACTGTGCTTGACACCTGGTTAGCCCCCGGGGAAAGAAGCTCGGATGAGTTTGCAGTCACAGTCCCCTGCAGCAGGCAGTTAGCTTCCGAACCAAAGAAAGAACCTGTTTTCATAGCTTGGTGGCTAAAGCCCGTGGTTTGGTCATATAACTGACCAGAGTAATTCTGTACGTTAGAGCAGAACTCCTGTGATTGACCTTGCATCTCCATCTTAATGGTGTTTACCCTGTATGCCTGGTTGCCATCACTTATGTGTCCTTGCTGTTGTGCCAGGTTGTTTCTCAACGCATTTTGCCGTCTGTTGCCGCTGTAGTTAGCACATGGCTGGTAACTTTTGGACGCCAACAACCCTGAAGGCTGGTTACCAGTGCTGTGAGACACTGGTAGACAACCCTGTGGCCCTTGACACAGGCTGCTTTGTGAGGTAGGACTAACCTGCCCTAGCATCATTTGACCGGATTGATCAACTCCCTGGTAATGAACACCATCCCCAACTGCTTGGTTTTGCATGTATTCCTGTTCCATCATATTTCTGTTCTGTATCCCGTTTGCCATACTGGTGGCTTGATCGCTGGATACCATGGGATGGCCGAAATTCTGCTGGTTCCCACTCAGCGGCATGTTGCTACTTCTCAACTTCTGCCCTTGAACTGCCATGCTACATGAACTGTCCATTGTCCCAGACATCATTACTTGCCTTCCGATGCTTTCGCTGTAAGGCTTACTGGGCTGCATGTTGAAAGAATTGCCAGCTCCACTGCCAAGAACCATGTTTTGCTGTAAACCGTAAGAACCAGTGTTCTCCATCAGGTTCTGATAGCTGTTCTGCTGGGCCATGTTGCTTCTCTCCAGGCTCTGCTGCTGAACCAGCATATTGTTATACAGCCTGAAGGCCCGAGACTGCTGCACTGCTGAACGTTGGCCGCATTTCAGTTTCGAAGAAGATAAATCAGAACTTCCTGAGCTTACTTCATTCCACTGAATGGGCAAGTCACTTTTGTTTGCTTCAGAACCTGCCTGCTGACTGCTCACTGGTGGGGCCTGGTCAAAGTTGCTGGGGTTGTTGTTTCCTAACACTGAGCCGTGATGCATTTTGTTGCCATCTAGGACATCATTATTCAACAAGTGCTCATATATGCCCTGGTTCTGCGAATTCAGATACTGAACCACGTCATCCGGCAGGAGATCCTCATCATTCAGACTGCCACCTGCTTCCATTGTAGCAGCCTCCAGGGCAACGTTCTCACTGATGCTCGGAGGACATGGGGAGCTGAAGCCGCGGAAGACGCCACCCTCAGAACGGGTATAGTTCTGAAGAACAAGGTTGCGCTTTTCCGTGGATGGAGGCAAAGCAGGAGGGTTAAAGCTATTAAGACTGTTGAAACGCTGGACTTTAGGGAGAGAGAGGTTGTCGGAGGCCATTCTTACTGGATCACTGGCTCTTCTTGTCCCGTTTCCTAAAGCATCATGAGACAGAAAATGCCTCCTGTTGTAACCATTTGTCCCACCGTCACTACATCTTCGAGGGGCATTCACTGAAGGCAGTGGAGATACTCCAGACTCCCTGCAGTCACCCAAGAGTGCCATCCTTGTTTTGAGGCTCATCCTCTCCATGTTAGGCAGTGGAGTTGGTGGGGGTCCACCAGTAGCTGCTGCATATTTAGCTTTCAGCCTGTATTGCTGCGCCGGGGTGAGGCTGAGAAGACTTGGCAGGTCATCACACTGGCTTGCTTCACTGGAGCGCCGGGAGGCATCTGTCGAGATGGGGTCATAGGAGTCTGCAACACTCACGTTCTGTGGTCTCCCCTCTGCCTGAGAGGCATCACTGGATCTCCGGCTGGAGAAGCAAGGTGAGATTCCAGAGGACCTGCGGCTGCTCAGGTAGGCTGAACTGATTGTGCTAGTATTGCTGTCCCTCCTGTTCAGCATGTTCAACACAGTGATGTCCGTACTCGAAAGTTCGTTCCTGTTTGGCAGAATAGTCATGGATCCTCCTACACTGCAGCTGCTGTTCGACTGGGTACCTGGAGGTAAAATTCACAGTTAAAAATGCATCACTCAGAAACTGGAACAGAAAACACCAAGTAAAGAAGTAACGGGAGTACACAGAAAAGCCTGCATCTTCACAGCAGCTCACAGCAGTGCTCTGTCTTGAAAGAAGCAGGGATAAAAACTATGTCCTTAGGTTAAAAGCTAATTCAGAGACTCAAGGGTAGCATTTCAGTGTGAATCCCAGCACATAATTTATAGGACATAGCCACAAACTGTCATCACCTGGTATAGCACAGTGTAACTATGCTGACTCATGTGCCAGAAGGACATATTCATAAAGGAGCTTTTTACAGGCAAAATAGAATTGAAAAGGCATTTGCATGGGATAGCAAAATGTACAAATTGGAAGCCATTCGATGGAAATTGAAATACTCTTGACATAACTCCTAACAACTGCAAATCATCTTTGCTGCTTTCCTTGTTTCATTTAGGTTTTAGGTAAACAGAATACTTTTCTTAACTTTGCATAGTTTCTTTCAATTGAACAGGCTTCAGAAAACCTGGGCTGTTACTGCTGGGTGAAGAGCAGAAACCTGTAGGCGCACTGAAGGCAATGTAGAGCTAGGAGGGACAGATATTTTGGCAATGAGCAGCTCTTTGTACAAAACCAACCGTGGATCTTCAGAGTTCCATCTCACCTTGCTCCCATCTATGCATATCTGCCCTCTGTAGCAGTACTATTTGCATATACAATTACTTCCATGTGTGGCAACAGTTAAAAGGGAAGCCCAACACACCTATGCAAAGAATGCCTTGCTAAGGCCTCACCTGAAAGAATTCCATACAATAAACTGGCAGGTATTTATTTCATCTGCTTGCCCAAAACCAAGACAGGATTATGATGATCTTGGGTCTAAATCTTTAACTGAGGGAATATTTAAAGCCTGAGGCATAGCTTCCTTGTCTTGCTGCCCCCTGTTCTGTAAAACATGGGTCTATCAGACTTCTTTCAGGGGAGGCAGTAGGACTTGAGATGAAAAGAAAGTGATCAATTTATGAACCATTCTCACAGTAAGACTGAGCAAGCAAGCAACAAATTTAAGGGCAAAAAGTGTTTCCACTCCTGTTATGTGTATCTCACCATTTCCTATGAGAGGCGGCAAGGTCGGGGCTTTGGAAGGTGGAAGGGGGTTCAGTCTTGGAAGCATTCCATTAACTTGTTTCAACCTTTCTAATTTCACTTGCTCCATCCATTTGGTCCCTGTCATATTCCTCCTGGCCTGTAAGCCAAGTGCTGTGGTGGCTGTGGAAATGGTAGAGTCCATGATTGGGGTTTCATCGATGACACTGAGGTCTCCTACACTACCACCACCGGTCAGAGTAAGCTCGATCCCATTGTTGGAATAGTTGCTGATGGGGGACTGTTCGCTGCTGCATGTAGACTGACCACCAGGGCTTGGCTGAGATGTCTGTTGAAGTAAGAAACAAAAGCATGTGAGGATAAAGAAGAGCACTTGCAGCAAATGCAGGTCTAACTGGAGCCAAAGAAAACCAAATGTAAATATTATCATTAAATGGTAACAGCGATCATTCATTTAGAGTCTTTCTAGGTGTCGATTTTAACTGTAGTGAATGCAACTGCAAAACTTGAGATTAAAATTCACTTTATTATCTTGCTGATACGATATATTACACATACATGAGACATTTATTTAGTTATTTCTTTAATGACTTCTATCGCTTCATGTCATTTATGTCATGGATACTCTACTTTGGGCAAGCACTGTTCCCTGTTGAAACTGCAGCTCAATAAACCAAATCAGAAACCAGTTACAGAGTTTAATTTACACTGCTAGGGTTGCAACAAGCAAACAAACAAGACTCCAACAACACTGGAATTTGGGGTTTTTTAATTAGACTTGTGGCTAAAGAATGTAAGTATTTTCCAAGCTTAAGGCTCATTGTTAGGAGCAGTGGTTGGCCCGAAATGTTGGCATGTAATAAAACAGGGACAAAACACCAGTGCAAAACATACTGTATTATATTATGAGCATCCTGTGACAGTAGCAGCACCAGGGTCTAACTTCTACCTCCTCTTATACCTAACTTATACCACCTCTGCCCTGAACAAAGTTGGTCATAATCTACTGAATCAAATTCTTCATTTCATTAGAATTTAAGACTTCAAATTTAAGAATTTACATAGTATAGGCTGCTAACCTACAGGAATATAAACCCCCTGCAATAGCTTCTTCTTTCTTAATGCTGTGTTCCTTGCTGCTCTAGCAGAATTCTGGCTATGGGGAAACAGGGACTTGATTTATCTTTTAAAAACTACTCATAAAAGAATGGGAAAACTTCTCTGACAAACTGAAACACTCAAGACAGATAGATCGACAGACAAAACAGGCAGCAATAGGGACAGAAGTCTCTCGATGCAATATGTACTGTAAGTCGTATCAGTGTGATCACAGATCAGTGGGGCATGCAGTATCATTTTGCTCCCAAGAACAGTTTCACGTAGGTATGTCAAGTTTGGGGTTTCTTCTGTGTGTTTTTAATATTTTTATATATTTTAATATTTTTAACTATTATTTTCTGTGATTTTTATGCACTTTTTACTGACAAATGCTAGCTAGAATTTCTGAGGGAACAGTGGGGGCTTTTGCTTTTAACATCACTCAATGAAGACACAGATTCATAGCACTATTGTAGCTTCATATGCCCCTGAGGAGTCCATTCAGATGCAGTAACTACTTTATTATTTCTAACTTGCATGATGATACTTAGAATTTATGAGGCCGCAGTGAGCAAGTTCATTTACGAATCCTGGCCATGGCAAATCTGGTGACAAGAATAGAAGTAACAGTTATTATATGGAAGAGCATTTGTGCTTCTGGACAACAGTTCCATAACATACAGAAGAAGAGCAATAGAAGTCGGAAGCCTGTTCTTGTAGCCACTTGTCAAGATCACAGTGAGGTAGGTTACAGAAATAAGAACTGCATTATGGAGAACATACATTCTAGATGTGTAGTACTGAAAAAAAATGGATGTTTCATCTAAAGGGGAAGGTACATGGGCACTTCTGAAGACACTTCACCAATATGAGCCAGATTTTTCACATGTCAAGTGTTGCAAAATGCTCACAGCAAATTACAATTAGCAATGTGTTTCATGGATTGCACATTACTAAATGAAGGAATGATTAGACAACAGGCAGAAGGCTAAAATGAAGACATAAATAATGTTGCAATAGGAAAAACAGCAGAAAAGTTAAAATGCCCTCACCTTATTACCCACTGTCCTTAGGAAGTTAGAACAAGACATTTAAGAGCATTAGACAGAAAAGACATTGGATTAGTTGAAAAACAGAAAATATATCTTAATTCATACAAGCAATGAAAAGCAGGAAATACAGAACTGTTTTCAGATTATATACTTCAGTGAGAAATACTTAATACTGTGTAGCAATCAGCATTAGTACCCCTCTCCTGCAAATGTTATTCCTGTTAAAACTGCCTATGCTCAACATGCCTCGATAATGATAGAGATTTACCTAGCTAAGCAAGAGGGGAATGGGTTTTGTTCCTTTGTAACCTAAGGTAGTTACCACCAAAGACAGCCAAAGATCTCCTTTACACTTCAGCAGGAGTTAACAGTTCTGGGCTGCTGGAATTTTCTGAATTCAGGATTAGAACTCCATAATTTGGGATAAGCCTTAGGCACAACATAGCAGAAACTCATATTTCAATGAGTAATTGCTTTGAATTGTAGCATGATTAACAAAATGAGCAAATTTGGAGTGCTCATATTTGTAGTCCCCAAGGGTTGGGTCCAGATGAACCACAGACCCAGACATGGAAGAGGATGGAGTAACTGCCTTTGCTAGTTTCAATCCTTGTGGAGAGTATGGACGGCAAATGGAATGCAGGCAAATGAAAGAAGAATTTTATTTAAGGTAAGACGTCAAAACATGGAGTAAGGTCCTTTCAGTGTACAAGGTTTTACTGTTTTAACACAGTATGTTAAGGTGAACCAAGAAAAAGACCTGCAAAGACTCTTAATTCAACTCAACTTAGATAAATTGGAATTAGATTAACTTGGTCAAGTTAAATTAAGTATCAGGTGAACACCACACTAGAGCGCAAACGTTATCTAAAGATCTCCTGCTGCTTAATAAAGTCAATTTATCCTGCTTTGGTTTGATCCAGGATCCAACAATGTCAAGTCCCCAAAATCTGGTTATTTCCCCCAGATTCTTCAAAAATTATCATCATCAAAATCATCATTTTAATCTTTCAGATTTGGTTATTTCTGCATTGTAGCATTGAGCCTGCAGGTTTCCCATTCTCCAACTTTCTTCTGTAAAAAGGAGAGTGGAACAAAAGCACCTGTTGTATAAATGAAAACTGATTTTCTCCCAATATGCTGATCCCCAAAGATGGAGCTTTGAGAGAAATAAGTGTTGTGATAGTTACTGCATATTGCATAGACTAGATGTCACCTTTTTATTTTCTATTTATTAGGGTTAAAAAAACAACTTAAAAAAGAAAACGTCACAAAACCAAACCTTGTGAGCTAGTTTATGGGCTTGAACATTTAATAAAGAGATTGTTAACTGGCTGCAAGAAGAAAAAGAACAAAAGGAGCAGCAGGGTGTATTGCATACCATTGGTTTTTCTGACTTGACTGCTTTCACTTGGAGGCATTCTTCACGCTTTGAGGTAGTGTTGCTGAGGTCCTTCTGCTCACCAATTGCACCCTGAGTCTGATGGCCTGGTGATCGGTTCTGGGAGTGGCTGCCTGGGTCTCTCGGTGGCGGAGGCCTTGGGTGGATATCTCCCCGCTGCTTCTTGGTGACATGTGCCTCTGGGCCATGCACGGTCTTCACATGTTTCCGGAGAGAACTGGGGTCTGTGTAGCGCTTTGTGCAGCCCGGTATCTTACAAACATACGGTTTCTGCCAAGACAGGAAAAACACTTATATTAGATTTAATTCCATGTGGGACTCCTGAAGAGCTCCTTGGAGCACAGCTGGTGTTACAGTTATACACTTTCACAGTGAATTTATTGATTTATGGTCTCTATAGTGACTGAATCATGGAATGGTTTGGGTAAGAAAAGACCTTGGAGATCATCAAGTTCCAACCCCCTGCCACAGGAACAGATACCTTCCACTAGAGCAGGTTGCTCCAAGCCCCTTCCAACCTGGCCTTGAACATTGCCAAGGATGGGGCAGCCACAGCTTCTCTGGACACCCTGTACCAGTGCCTCACCACTCTTACAGGGAAGTGCTTCTTTCTTCTATCTAATTTATACCTACCCTCTTTCAATTTAAAGCCATTAATCCCTTGTCCTACCAAGTTAGTTATGTCTGCACCTAGTCAAACCTATTAATTCCTTTTGGTTTTGAAGGTACCCATTAATGTCACATAGTTTACAGACAGCAGTGCCTCTCATGGCATGAACTGGCACAGCTTTTACTTAGAAGACTCAGAAGAGTCAACAGAGCTATGGCAATTTATGAAGACTGGCCTTATTTCTATCCTGTGCTTTGCTCTCAGCAGTTTGACACCCAGCTTCTAGTATACCCAGCACGTACTTCTTGACATTCAGACACAAACAAATCCCTTCAAAACATTTGGGACATTCGTTCAGGCAGGATTATTTCAGGCAGCATATTTTCCTGGCTCCTTTAGATCACCAGTATAATGTCAAAGCACACGATACAGTCCATCAGCATTTCCATGTTACAGCAATAAATGTACTACTACTGTTAGTGCTACTTGTGTAGCTAATCGCTTCAAAAAGAAACAAACCCTACTTTCTGAGCATTTCTTTAGTTCACTAAGCAACGTAGAATAAACTTACTGTCTTATACTTTAACAAAGACTTTGTTCTTGTATTATAAGAACATTAGAAAGAAGAGTTGAGCCCTTCCTAAATGTTCTAATTGCATCAGAAACAAAGTGACATTTATTCACTTTTACTACTGACTTTTTCCCATATAACTACTATTATAAAGTTTTATGTATTCTAGCCCTCAAAAATCCAAAAAAGAAACCCTCACGTGGAGTTCCTCAAAGGGGTTCTCTGTGTAAGCATATATAGCACCATGGAGCCTTTGACAAATGTACCTTCACCATGGCTATTTAAGGACTGAGCCTGCCTCCACTGACATTAAACTCCTACTGACTCAAAAAGGAGCAAAAATGTTGATTATGAGGAATTTTAAGTAGGTGCTGAGCTACTGAGGAAGGCTTTCCTAAGATGCTATGGAAGTACGAGTCATTTAGCTCTCTCCCACATGGGTAAGGCACATCTGCACAAGATATGTCACTTGCTTTTAAATCTGTCTATAGGTTGCTTACTTACAACCAAAATGGCACTGCAAGGAACTGCTGAACTGAGTCTGCACGTTCCACATTATTCATAGCATTCCACTGTTCCCTAAGAATATCAGCCTGTTTCATTGTGAAATAGTGGTGTAGGAGATTTCTCAGTCGCCCTCGGTGCTGCACGTAACAGAAGTGACACGCAGCAGGAAGCTTTTCTTGGTGACTTACTGTTAGATGTGAAATCCTGATTTTAAAACACAAGCAGTATGAGTCACGTCTTGAAGTTTGAGAGGACCTTACTCATCCGCTAGGCAACAAACAGAGTGGTTAAGATAGTGAGTGAAAGAAAAGCTCAGACAGCTGCTGGCCACAGGGACAGGGTGGACTCAGAGATGTATAATGCTCTCTTGCTTCCCTTGTGACTCGAGAGATGCTGCAGGGACCATGGCAGGAGGTTGGAACTTCATCGGAAGGGGCAGCAGTATCAAGTCACAGTAATAGAGTTGTTACACTGAGGGTGTGGGAGATGGCTGTGTCTGCCACAGCTGGATTGCTTGACAAAAGATCAAATTCCCTTCACTGCATCCCTACTCTGTGAGGTCTGGTCAGGATGGAAAGAAAGAATGAAACAGCCCAGAGAAGATGGAAAAAGCATGACTTAGAACTTAACAGGGCAACTCATATTGTCAAAGAGCTGAAGGCTTCTCTCTAGCTGTCTGCAGCAGCCAAGAAGAGCCCTGGAAGAGGCTGTGGGAGATGTGGCTCAGGAGCTGCCAGTGTCTCCACTGAGCAAGGGGACATGCTCCAGGCGAGCCTTTGGCTCCAGAGGGAAAAATGATCCCAGCTGTTCAGGGACACCAGGATGTGTCCTTGCTTAATGTGTGTGTTCCCATTACATCCTTCATTCAAGCCTCTCATGCTTAATAAAATGACCCACAACCCCTCAAGGTCCACAGGACACAGGGATGACTGTGCTGACAAAAGCCATCTAGAACTATATTCTTCCAGGTTGCTGAGGGTTTCTGTGCCTATCCTCTGTAACAAATTCCTGTGACCACCTTTGTAAGTCTGTTTGACACTATTGTTTTTATTGTTTTTGAAGCTGTGCTTGCTTACCTCATTGGAATGAGTCCTATTTTGGTGCTTCGCCCTGTCGGATGCGTTGGAGAAAGCTTTGTTGCAGCCTTCATGTTCACACACATACGGTTTCTCTCCAGTGTGAGATCTCAAGTGCGTTTTCAAGTTTTCTAGTCTGGAGTAGGCCTTTGTGCAACCTTCAAACTGCAGAAGAAGTAAGTCTGGATTAAGTTTCATCTTTGGACATGCATGAAACAGTAAAAGCTGACCTATAACAGTGCAGAAACTTTCCAAGCCTTCATAATCTTGCCTAATGTAATTGTGGTTTCATTTGCTGGATTTTAATTTTGCCCAGGCAAACCCCATCACAGCTCAAGTTAAAACGCTTCCAGCATTATATAAATCTGCTCTGACAGGAGAGCACAGTATTTATGCATTTCTGTCTAAGACAGAATTCTATTGCAAACTCAGTAGGACATTGGTGGCCAGCAATAATGCCCAGCTCTGTGAGAGAAAGCGCTTTTCAATATTTAAGCAAGCTACGCCCTGTGTAAAAATTTCTTCTAGGGCTTCTTTGCACTTTAAACTTGAGGAAGTGGACCTCATTATCCCAAGAATCCCATCTCCTAAAGCTCTTGTCACCTGCCTGAGCTGGATAATGAAACAGACATAGAGGTTTTCTATCAGACTAGGTAACTTCTCCAACAAATGTCCGATGGACAAGGGATCAGAGAGTGCAGCATCTGTGCTGCTCTTCCCTGCATAGCTCCAGTTGCTCCATCCAAGCCTGGCTCAGCCCCCTTTACTCACAGTGCATTTGTGTGGCTTTTCCCCTGTATGTCTCCGCATGTGGACCACCAGCATATACTGGGCTTTGAATGGTTTCTGTTCCCGGGAACAGTCCAGCCATCGGCACACAAACTCTTTCTTCTCACCGTGGATATGGTCATTGTTTATGTGCTGTTTGGGTAAAAGAGAGATTATGGCTTAAGAGAAATGTAACATCATCACCAGTTTTACTGTAATTTTGTAGAGGAGAAACAAAAGAGGCTCAGGTATGAACCAGGATCCTGCAGTACTGAAAGAGCAAGAAGACTGCCTGTGCTCCAAAGTGATCACTGGGTTCAAATTATAGATCTCACTGAAAGGCCACTAAGGCCCATGAATTTGTTTCTACTGATGTCAACAAGCTTTGGATCAGGCCTCAGGGACACATGCTCAAATGGAGCCTCAATAATCTCACAAACAGCATCATTCACATGATTCACATTGAATAATGCCTTCTTATATCCCTGGAAACATCTCTGCATCCCATTGCTTATGGCTACTGCCCCTGGCTCCAGGGGGTCTGAGGATGGTAAGCTCTGCAGTGCTCCTCAAAAAGTCATTCCTACAGGCTATCCAGCTGAAAAGGATACAACAGGTGAGCTATGAAGCTGTTTCCACCAGCAGCTGGCCTTGCAGCAGAGAACCTCCAGCAACCTCCATCAGCCACTGCTCTTTCTGCCTCAGGGCCCTGTAACTCCAGCAGCTCCTCAAGAACTTCCTTTCAGATGCCTTTGGGCTGCCCTGGGCCATCTCTGCCAGGGGACATAGGAGGCTGCTCTCTTTTATCCTGCCCAGGGGCATTCCAACTGCTGCATCGCTGGCTGGTAGCTTGGAATGGAAGGGACGCACAGAATGGAGAGGTGTAGAATGGAACAGAACAGAATAAAAATGGAACAGAATGGAATCGAGAGGAATAGAATAGATTTCCCCATTGCTGCACTTCTCACCACAGCTTGCTAGCTGTGCCACTAGATGGCTGCATTTCTCAGCAAATGTGATTATTTCCATTAAGGTACTACAGGAAATCCTTCCAAAGTTTGCATCTGATCACAGCACAGGGATGAAATCTGTATCTACTCCGTAAGTACCTCACAGAAAAAGCCAGCCATACAGAAACTCAGTAGTTCATAACAGAACACAAAGAAGGTAATCCCCATCTTTTCTCAAGTCTTGAAAACAATCAGAAAACCATATAAAATCACTTATGTTCAGCATTGTGCGGCATTGCCATGGCGAACAGATGTGCAGTGCCTGTGAAAGATGACTGCTCTTTTTCTCTTTCTGAAACTTTATTGCTTTATTGAAAGTTGTGATGGGGCACAGAGTGTATGAACAGAGCAGATGTGCTGGACAACGTACAACATATAATCTGCAGGAGTTTAAGTTTCAGGTGCAGATCTCTTGCCCATTTGTACTACATACGCCTGTACCACAAGTGTACAGATGCCCTGTGTTCTAATGGGATAAGAAAAGCACGATGAGATCAATGTGCACTCTTCTTTCCCAAAAGAAAAAAAAAGTAATGGGACAAAATCAATGCATTTGAGTAATTCTTGGTCAAATCCTTGTGTAAACATTACAGACTGTGAGTTATTTGGTTAAACCATCACAGCCATGAAAGAAATTACAACTTTATGTGTGACACAGGCATTCCTTTGGTGCAAAAACTTCAGGGCTGATTCCATCAGCTCACAACAGAACCTCCCTTTATCTCCTACAGTGTGGACACTCAAGCACTACGGATGCTCTTCCAGAGAATTTCTCCATAGGATGCTTTTTCTCTTTGCCCCTGCAAATAAGCTTGCTCCTGCCCTCCAGACCTCTAGCCTATGCCAGCATGAGCATCCCTCTAAAACTGGCTTTTCTCATGGGCATTGAACTCTGTTCCTTACTCCCATCCTAGCCCAGACTCCCTGCAAAGGCTTGAAAAAGCTTGCCCAAGATGGTGACTTACCATTCTCCTCTATCCATCACTCCTCTCTCTGGCTCACCTGTCAAGCACCTCATGATCACGCTCAGGTCACTGCACAGCTGCATCCCTCCATACTCATCTGCCCTGAACTATCATCCTGTCACTCCTTTCCTACTCTCTCTGCTCTTTCTACAATCAAACCGTTCTTTTTGCCATCTTCCCTCATTGCTCTGATGTTCCAAGTGGCTGCTGAGAGCTCACCTGCAAAGCCATCTCATTCTCACTTGACCTCTCCGAGTATCCTCAACCTCCAGGTAAAAGCTAGAAGAAACAAGTCCACCTGCTAATCTGGGTAACTTCCTTAGCTCTCAGGTGAACTGCTCATTTGGTTTTTGCACAGGGGTGATATTTTAGCAGACCTATAAATATATATCCCAAATACTGGGAGGCTGCTCCAGAGGAAAACTTTTGCTAGACATTAAATCAGCACAAAGAAGAAGCCAACAGTAGAAACCAGTGCTCTCAGGCAAGGAGATTCACAGCATTTCTAATCCTGACCACATAGGACCAGATTCAAACACCCTCTGCTGCTCAAGCTACAGTATGAAAACTGATCAGTCTTCTGCTATAGATACATAGGCACAACTACACCAGTAAGAAACGGGAACTAAACCTACACCCGGATTTCTTTAGCATTATCAAAATGACAGAATAGTGTGCAGTATTTACAACATGTTTAAAGGAAGAGGGAGGTCTCACTGTGCAAACAACAGCAATTAGCGAAGTTCAGAAGTTTGTGAACTCTGGCATTCAAGTTCTTTGACTCAGATAATTACCTTTGGATTTTGCACGGTGTTTTTGGCTCCCTGGTCTCTATTATGAGAGGGAATGAATAGTTCTGAGCTTGTAAAACAAAGAACAGTCAGGAATAAGAGTATTATGCAAAGCAGAAGCTTTGGTACAGTACATTAAGGATTTATAGGGTTTCAATGTATAATCTGTTTGTAACCTTATTACACCCATGAAATGTCACATTCCAGGGACTAGATCAGAAGGATTTTTTTTTCCTGGTGAAATTGAATTTTGATGCAGTTTCAGGGTGTGAAAAGGCAAACCTGCAAGTTTTACTTATGTTGGTAATCCTTATTACAGTAAATAGGCGCATGAAAGCCAATGATATTACTCCCCAGTGTCAGGTTTGCTAACATAAGGCTCTGAAGCACCAGCTCTGTATTATTAAGTACTTCTGACCTGAAAAAAAGCCTCCATTAAAAGCTGGAATTCCACTAGCTATCTCCCATTGCACACAGCTCCAAAAAGCTGCTAAACAGGGGTCATTTGCAGAATACCAGTCACTTCCATGCCACTCCAATGCTTATTACCAAACCTCAGTCCGTCCTTGCTCATTTGCTTTTCTTTAGAAATGTTGCTATTATCATACAGCTCCAAAATACCCTAAAAGACAGAGGGAACTGATATAAATACTGATTTTGGTCTCAGAATGGCCTGGCTTTCAAGCAGGAAGCTCTGCAATGGATTTCAATTCTAGAGAACAAATAAAAGTCACCAAATAAACTGAAATCAAAGCTGAAGTTGACCTGTGTTCTATATTGGAGAAGCTCAAAAACCAGAGGTAACAAGGAGCATAAACTGCAGCTTCCTGGATGTGTAAATGCTTACATGGTAGGAAATACTCCTAATACACTAAATTATAATGGTAAGCAATGCTATTAAAGAAGGGAACATATTAAATCCTACATATTCTCATATAATCAATACACCGTGTACATGATACTCCAAACTGTAGCACATGATGTGAGGTGACACTGGAGGAAGGAAGTGCAATAATCTTAGCGTTCTATTTCCTTCCTCCACGAGTTTTTAAGAAAGGAGTATTTAAGCATATCTTAGTTGACTGGCTTGGTACCCAGTAGCTATTCAATACATAACCAAAGGCCAAATATGCTCCCACAGTAGTCAAACAGCAGGAAGAAAGGCTCTTTATACCAGTGGAATGAACTAGGAGCAACAGAAACAGAATGACTATCACCTGGAACTGAAATTGCATCTGAAAGCAACTTGTTATTTGGTGGATAAAGCGGAAAACATCAGGGAAATCTCCTGATCTTCCTTTCTAAACATTCTATCCCTAGTGTATGCTAAGAGAAAACTGGGAAGAGACCATGCTGTGTTGGTATAATGCGGTAAATTAGTGACACAGCACAAGGCATATCACCATTGGCAAAAATCAGTTTAATTTCTATTATACAATGACAATTCCAGACTTTTATCTTCTCGCCCTTATCTCCCTGTATTTTAAGGATTTAAAAAGGAGATGTTAAATAACTTCTCACTAAATCTCAGTACTGACACCAAACAAAAGCAGCATTTAAGCTATTTTGTAGCACAAATCTCCTCCTGGACTGTACTGCTACAGGAAGTCCCTCAAACCAGCACAGCCACAGCATTTGCTGCATAGGAGAGGAAGCATGAACAGCAAAGAGACGCTGCAATGGAATGGCTGCTAAACACAGCTCATCTCCCAGCTGCATGAGGGAGCCTGCGGGCTGCAGAGAGGAAACATCCATAGATTGTGTCTGGCAGTAACAGACAGGATAGCTCTGAGGCTGGTTTGGAAGGGGATTAGCTGTCCCTGACCTGTAAGTCCTGCAGGAAACACTCCTATTTATGTGTTTTCCACAGGGAATGTACATTTGTCCTTAAGCCCACTTTCAGTTAGAAATAGGAGGAGGGTTTTTGGTCATCAGACCCATCCCTTGCTGTGGCAAGCCTCGCTACACATA
Source organism: Forpus xanthops (assembly GCA_032466535.1). NCBI lineage: Eukaryota > Metazoa > Chordata > Aves > Psittaciformes > Psittacidae > Forpus > Forpus xanthops. The sequence goes on along the minus strand of JASSUY010028746.1, from coordinate 30,573 downwards.
ATTCCAGTCATGAACGGAGCAAGCTTTGTCTTCTAAGTACCTCAGTGATCTGCTCCCAGTGGAAGGCTCTTCTAGGAACTCACTCCTCTGCTGGTTAGCAACTAATTTCTAGCTTCAATTTATTCTCAGCCAATTTATATTCATTTGTTCTTCTGCCAACAATATCCTTCAGCTTAAACAGCTCTCTTTCCCTACATGGTGTTTATTTGTCTCCCTCCCCAACTAACTGACATACATCACTCTACTCTGCCTTCATTTGCTGGATTAAACACATTGGCTCATTCTGGTCTTCTCTAGGATGACCAAGTCCTGATTCCCCCTCTTCCCTTGCTTTGACTTGAGGTGTGGAGGTCCCTGTGTCCTGCCTGTCAGTGGCAGGACAGTGGTTGTCTCAGCCCTCCTCTTCACATGGTCTAATATGAACCTCAACCTGCTTAACCACGATAGTGTGAAGTACACCAGACCTTACCAGACTTGGCTTAGAAGAATTCAAGCTTCTTAAGCTTAGGTGTAAGTACAGATCTCTCCTTCACTTTGGACTTGAGATCACTACCAGAGCATATATCCCTCAATAGCTTGTGAATGTACTCCTCCAAACAACAAACCCTAGGAAATAGTATCTACTACTACAGCTACAGTAGAGACTTAAGGCCTCAGAAAGCTAAAGCCCACATGCATAGAGGTATTTAGGTCTCCAATTCCCACTAAAAGTAGTCACTTGTACATGAGTGGTGTGCATACTTTGAGGTTCTTGACCCACACAGCTTCCTGAGATATGAGTGACTGTAAAAACAGTACCAGCGTTCAGAGAAGTGAGAAGGTAGTGCTTAAGCAAGTACCCATATTTGCCTGCTCTCCAGTGATGCAATCCACTGGCTTGTCACTGCTCCTCACTACCATTTTAGGTAGTCAAGCAACTAAGAGATGACATCAGGCAGGCCTCCCTATCATCTCATTAACATCTCGATAAAGATTAACTCCATGATCCACGGCAAGATGGACAGATAAAAGCCTTGAAAAGAAGTCAGGATATAAAGGACGTTCTGGTGAGGCAGGAAATATCCTGCAACAATAGAAATCCCATTGTGAAGAGGAAAAAAAGCCCTGCATGTCTGTAGAGTGAAATCCCCAGCAGGCTTTTCGGACACATTCCAATCTCTGCAATCGAGTCTCTCTCTAACCTTCTGTGACTCTCTGTTAGAACAATGCATGCGTTTTAATTTCCTCTTATCTACTGGAAAAATAGGTATGGATCCTGTCTGTTCTTTCCCTACTAAAGATAATTTGCAGGCACAACCAGGCTAAACAACCACAAGAGACTGATGTCTCCTCCCTGCTGCACAAGTCAAGAGTATGCTTTTGACCTTGTGTCCTTAGGGTGGCATAAGTACTTAAGCCATTTTTAGTTCCTGAGATGGAAGAAGTCCTTAAGCTGCTTTAAACCTTTATGGTAGCATAAACGCTTACGCTGGTTGCAGTTCCTAGACCAAGTCAAAGCTGTATGTAAGAACTCTGCACTGCTGCATAGGCACATGCCTGTGGAGAAGCTCAGATAACTATCTCGACTCCTGCTCCCTTGCCTTTAGATTTATTTACTGTTACTCTGTTAAGAGTTCTTGCGGCTGTCTTGCATATGTTAGGGAAGAAATGCTGTTGTGCCAGATCTCTGCTAACACTGATTAGCCACATGGCAATCCATACAATTCACTGATCTGTCCCAAAGCAGGTCAGCATCTTGACAGCCTTGACACCTTTGCTGAAAAGGAACACCTACAGCTAAAACCAGATGGATCTCAAAACCAACCCATTCTGTGATTCCATGAAAAGCACTGCACGGCAATTTCCTCTGTGTATAATGAATGCACTAAATACTCTGCCTGCACACTGCACTCCTCACCTCTCAGTGTCTGATCTTGTCATTCATTCTCAATACTTTAATTTTCAAGGTTTGTCACTATTAGCAAATGAACACCCCACTCCCCCTCCATCTTGTCATGACTATAAACCTAAATGAGACTAGTAGCATACCACATTCCACTGATCGAGTATTTTCGGGTTACATGTGGAAGAGAGTGATTTTTTTAATTAATAAACTATGTACTGCGAATGTTTGTAACTACAGTGTTTACTCCTTAAAAGAAGACAAATCACTACATACAGCTTCACTCAAAAAGATTTCAAAAAGTAGTGAATTATATAGAAACACAACTTACATTATTTTACAAACTTAGCATATGAACTCTGTGTCCATGACTGTTAACTGTAAGAGAAAACCAAACAGATCTCAGTCAGCACTCCAGCTGAATTCACACCTGAAACTCATTCATTACTGTGCTGTCCTGGATTCCCATCTCTGTCCCTTGAGAACTGGTAATAACTGTCAATGAAGAAAGGGAGGCATCAAAATTAGAAGCCCAAGTCAACTGAAAAAATAAGAGTTTGTAACTCAAGACAGCCCACAGAACTAGATGGATGGGATGACTGGCACAGGAGAAGGGCAGCGTGGAAACCAACGGCTGGAAGAGAGGAAGGGAACAGTAAGAACGGTAGAAAGTGGCTGGGGGGTCACATTACGGTCTGGCTGCACTCAGAACACTCAGGAACAGTTCTGCCCCATAAGGGCTCATGACCTTTTCTTAGTAAGATACTGCTGTATGTCCAATATTACTTCCTCAATAGCTCATAAACTGCATTTTCACCTGCCTCGGTCCAAAGATTTTGGTCTGGCTGTTCTGACTCCAGCATCTGAGGGAGCATTTCCTTAGGAAGAGCAGATCGAGGGAAACCTCAGAGATGTTGCAACAAACAGCTGGGGTCAACAGCTGTCTTGGACCAGCGCAGCTGCCACTGGGAGAAGACCGGGCTTAAGTCATATTTAAAGATATATTTAAGATGAGATGTGGGGTGAATGCACATGGGAAGTGACTCATGGAGCACACAAGCTCCAGAGCACACAAAGACAAAAAGCAGTTCAACTAATAATAATTAATGAACAACTGCATTTTGTGGAGTTTACAACCTGAGCAGGAGGCATCTTTTTGCCCCAAATGTTGTTTAACCAAGCCATAGTGAATCAAATGATCTTTTTATGTATGGGCTTGGAGAAGTCTTGTTCTCTAAATGTGAAGCTGTATTACTAATACACAGGAATACACTAATTCAAAGAACATACCCCAGCAGGACTGTTTTCCTCTTACTTCCCTGTTCCAGCTGAAAATATTGGTCTGATTGTTTCTTTTTCATCTCCCTGCACTAACAACAGCCATAAAAGTTGTTTTCTTTTTACTTCTCCTTTTGTTCTCTTGCAATAATTTCTGTAGTTGCCTTTGTTGCCTATCAATAGGTTAAACATATCCAACTTGTATGTTTAAATGCTAAAGACAGAGTAGTCCCCAAGGATACGTCAATCATTGGCTCTTGTACAAAGAAAATACTGTATTTTGCTCAGAAGGGTTTTCTGTGGCAATTTAAACACAGTGAGACAGACACAATATCCTGGAGAGAGGAAAACCTGCCTTATTACATTCCTGACCCTGGAGAAAGGATCTGCCCTTAGGACATAAAAAGAATCAGTGGGGGGACAAAAAGAGAAAAGTTATCTAATCCTAAAAATAAAACAGTGGTTCATAATACAGCATGACCTTCTTTCAATCTCTGATGTAGTAGCTGTACAGCATAGGTGTGATATAATACCAACAGGGAAAACAGAGCTTGCTCGTCAGTTTGGGAACAGAGTCCCTTGGCCTGTATCTATTTTTCCAGCTTTTAGGTAGGTTTTGAGATTTTCTACAGAGAGAATGGAACTCACGGGATATTGCGAGGATTCTTTCCTAATAAGATCAAATCTTGTTCTTGTTTAATTTAATAGAGATATATTCACACATAGAGTACAGCTGAGTCTGTCAGCAGCAAAGTGCAGGGCAATGTTTCACAGCTCTCCCTTGATTTCCTGTGTAAGAGCATGCAGCTGGAAAACAACTGGCAGAAACTGCATCTTTATTTCCTAAACCTGAAAATTTAATAAATGAATTTCTGCCAGAACATCAACATAGATGTAATGGACATTAATCATTCTACTTTTACAGTGGCAGGAAAGATGCTTTGATGGCTCTCAGCTTTGTTTCTCCTCTGAGGTTCTTTTCCTGTCTAAAATCACTGTCATCTCTTTCTTTAAGGCTGCATTCTTGTATTACTAGCTGGGATGTTAACAGGTGAAGCTGGTATGTTAGAGGAATTCCAGCTTTCCTCACTTTTTTTTTTCCAAATGTATGGAAATAATTTTTCAGAGCATGCTGCTGTGATAACTGGCCTCTGCCAGTTCCTCCAACTCTGATGCTCTGTATTAGATGCATTTGCCTTAGTTCATTGTGATGATACCAAAAAACCCTCAAAACTTCCACCTCTCTCTTCAACCACCTAAATCAATGACCTGCCCAAGGACGGGGCTAATTGCATTTGTGTGAGGGACCTGCAGCAGATACTGCAGTCAACTGTTCTCAAAGGGAGTGTTCTGGTTGTCTCTGCTATGTCCTGCGTTCCTGAGAACTGCTGAAACAGGGAAAGATGCTCCTGAAAGAGCACAAGGGGCCATTTATAAGCTGACCACTCCTGCCGTTTCTCCCAACCACCTTCTACCTGCCTGCTGCCTGCATTACCTCTTGCTCTGGCTGCCATTCCAGGTGCACGGCTGCAGCGCACTCCTGCAGTGTGTATTACGTGCTCCACACCACTGTGTGGATGCTGGTAAACTCCTGCATCTTCCACTCATTCCAGCATCTTTCTTGGTGCTGTGTGGATTTGGACACAGGTTGAGAGCTGCAGTGAGTAAGTAACTGCTATGCTGACAGCTAGAAAGCCTTTCCAGAGAATCACAGACTGGTTTGGGTTGGAAGAGACCTTAAAACTCATTCAGTTCCAACCTTCTGCCATGGGCAGGGATACCTTCCACCAGACCAGGTTGCTGAAGAGTAATCCCTTTTGGAAAAGGCAACCTGACAGGTAGAATCCCATTACAACTTTCACCTTTACCATCACTTCTGCTATGCATAGGAATCACTTTGAGAAAAACAATCTTACATACCTCCATGTTTGACTGACTTTGTATTTTTCTATGCTCTTCACATTTAGGTGCCCAAATTACACCTGTATTTTAACTGTCTTCTGTGTAAAGATCACATGAGAAAAAATTAGGGTAAATTTGGTGTCTGAAGTGCAAACCAAGAGACCCAAGAAAAACTAGAAAGGAGAAAAGAGGGGAAAGAAGCCAAGCGTGAATCTTCTGTGATGGAAAATTCTAACTTGGCTCAAAGGCCAGGGCTGGAAGAAGAGACTGAAGAAAGGCTGCCTGCTGAATGGTTTAAGACCCACTGCTAAGTGATGAAACTGTGACGTTGGTCTTTACAAGGCAATAGTGGCTGAAGGTGGTCTTCTTCCACATGCTATCCCCTAGCCCTGTGCTGATGATCTTCATCCTGTTCTGCCTGCTTTCCCTCCTCTACTCTCCATCACACATGCACACAAGCTTTCTGAAGCTGGCTAAAAGCAGGAGGGCTACAGCTCGATATGCAAGAAGGATTCTTGCCTTCTATGGCATGACTACAAGGAGGTGCAATGCTCGTTTCTGCCATAAGCTTACAAGAGGGGAGATCCTCATTGCAAAGGGCTTGACATTCTCCAGATATCTGTTACACGTTCCTCTCTCAACCTAGTCAAAGATGTACTCCAAAAACAAGGGCAGAGTTTTTCCTACAGCTGGATGAGGAAGAGGGTAAAGACTGGCCTGCAACCAAACATCTGCCCTTCAGTAGGTCTGAGATTACCTCTGAATGCTGCCTACGAAATGCACTGTCTAATACTGTCTAGGACTGACTGAGTATGGAAGGGGAGAAAAACACCTGAGGCTCAACTTCAAAATTTTCTGCTTCATGATCTTTGCATTTAGGGATAAAACTGATTTTACACGCAAATGATACAGAATTTCCAGGAAAACCAAGTTAAAACCCATTAAAACTCCCTCACAGGCAGTACCCAAAGCAAACAATGCCTGAATTCCTCCTTTACAAATCTGCACTCACACGCAGCTGCATATCTTTAACAAAAACATGCCTGAAAAAACAGGCCTTACTTTAAAATAAAACCAACAGCCTGGCACTTAACACTGATACAGATGTTAGTGTAATACACTCGAAAAGCACATATTCTATTTCTGGATTTTTCTCACTGGCAAGAAAAGGCCACAGAAGACTCCTGCCAGCACACTTGAGGCATTACAGTAAGGTATCTCACCTTATTTGCAAAGAGGATGAAGAATGAAAATGCCATCCTGCTCTTGTAAGCAGCACACCAGCACACACAAGGTAGAAGACATCAAAACTCTGGATGTTTTCCCACATTGCTGCAGAAGGCAAAAAGCTTATAGGCCTCCTTCCTGCCACCATAACTCATCTAACTTCAGTGGAAATCAGACCTGCTGTATATATTAAACCTGAAATTAACTGTTCTCCCCCCATATTGTTTGGTTTTGATAAATTCCAGCCATTGCTTGTAGCCAGGATGTGCAGCTCTTGGTTCTGCTCATATGGGCTCTTATGGCAGCCTGGAGCCCGTTAAATTCAACTGGGTCCAAATGCACTGAGCTCTCTGCAGGACTGAGGCTTTAGTAGCTCTTCTGGTTTGTTATTGAGCTGTGGGTTCGAATCACACTCAAAGTAATAATATTCTCCTTCAGAACAGGGCATGTTCACAAGAAAATTAAATGGGAGAAGATTTCTAATCTTTACATTCCACAGCACAGACTGGTGGATCCAAGAAATAAATGTTCAACAGTAAAGATGCCTAGAGCAGAACCAAAAGTAGAACAGTACCCAGCAAAATAACCTAACAACTGTGGTGCACCAAATGAACACTTAAATCCAAGCTGGTTTATAAAACTTGTATGGCTTTAATGACAAAAATTCATTGAAATTTACACTGCATTTCAGTGCATGGGTTTGGAAATACACTGCAAGTGGGTTACTACCAAGAGGCTCCTTGAGTTAAAATGTAACCGTATATTACAGCAGCTTTATATCATTTGATATCAGTAGAGACAAACTGCTTAATCCCATGAGCCAACTTACAAATCTATGAAAGGATACAGCAAGACAGGAGAAGAAAATGCTAAAAGGTACCATTTTAACAAGGCTTTGAAGTCTTCCACACTCTCAAGACTGGTACAGTGGGTCATCTATCTATGCAGAGGATTAGGAAAATGCCTGATCCCTTACAAAAAAGTTAAACCACTGCTGCCTTTTACTGAAAATCTTGTGCTTCTAATGGGGTGAAACAGGAAGGTAAATGTCAGACAGTTAAACAGCATCTGCTCTTCAAGGTAAGCACATGGCCGCTATTACTAAGCACATAGACAGGACTTGCTGAACAACATGCACTTCGCTTTGCTCAACCTTGGACCAGATTTTGTAAAACCATGCACTTCTGCTTTTCACACTTTGTTCAGCATTACAGCACAGCTAACTCTGATCCACTTGAAAGATATTCCTCAGCAGGATCTTCCTGTGTAAATCAATCAGGAAGTTTTCTAATTTTTCCAGAAAGAGTCCCTATACTTACCACACGGGCACGTTCAATTGCCTGTATGACAAAAGTACAAGTGCTTCATCTGCAGAAAGAGATTGCTGAATAACAAGATAGCAAGGGTTTGGGTTTTTTTTTTCAAACATATGCCCTTTGTGTCTCCTTACACATCATCTACAAAAGCTGCAGTTCAGATTAGGAGATAGTGCCTGACCCGCTTTTTGCAATGAAATGCACAAAAACCCCAAAGAAAGCTGGGAATGCAGAGACTTAAAAACACACAACACTTCTCAAAGGAACTACAAAGGAAAATGATGGCATTGATAAGCATTACCAAAATCTTTACCAGACAATGTACATTTTAACAGTTGTTTCATCACAGATGTTGGTAGAATCAATCCAACAACCATGGGTGACAGAAGCAGCAGCAGAGTGTTAAAGCCATGACATCATGATTGAACCATAGGAAGTACTTGGGCTGCTTCCTCCCTAACACTCCTAAGAAACATGTCTAACAAGCTTCAGAACATGCAACAGTTTATTGCTCCTCTGATACTTCCCTTTTGGTTTTTTCCAATTGGACATCCATTTAGATTTACTTTTCCCTTGATGCCCCAGGGAGCAGCAGCAGAGATACCTTCTTTCATCTCTTTTGCCAGGGGACAACATTTTCTGTTCTCTTGTACATAACACAGACAGTCTTGCTATACTACAGGCATATGTTAGGACTGTTGGAGTGAAAACTGCACAGGATCTCTTTAGTAGAACATGGGGGTATCACCTAACACACTTAGAAAAGAGCCAAGGCTCTTTTTTCTGCCCTGCGTTCCACTCTCTAATTGAATTGCAGTGAACTTACAGGTGTTTCTGGTAACTAAAAATCAATCCTAAAGAGTCTGCTTTACCTCAAAAAATTCATCTCTTCTCATATATAATTGGGGCACCATCTGAATAGGACAGACTGTGCTGTGCTGACAAGTCAGCCCCAGAAGTCTGCAGGAGTAAACCAAAGGGCAAGTCCTGGATCTCTGTAATGCTCCCTCATCCAAAAACTGGATCATAGCTGGAGCCAGGTGCCTCCAGAATGTGATGTAAAGCTCACTTCTTTGTTCAGGCTTTTCTTACTAACTGTAGTATTGGAATTCCCTCAGCAATTAATTTCCTGGCTGGTAATCCCTTGGCTCTGCTCCACAGAGCAGAGAAAGTGGCTGTGCTGGAGGGAGGTGTGCAAGGCACATGCCCTCGATTTGCAAAATGAAGTGGTCTCTTGATTTCAGTGATGGTGTCCAAACATGAAAACTTTTTATTGCCCTGCATAATGACCTACCGAACAGTTTGGGCTGGAAGGGACCTTCAAGGATCATCTCGTCTGACTCTCCTGCAATAAGCATCTTCAACTATTGATCAGGTTGCTCAGAGCCACATCCAGCCTGGCCTTGAATGTCTCCAGGGATGGCGCACCCAACACGTCTCCGGGCAACCTGTCCAAGTATTTTACCACCCTCATTATAAAGAATGCTCTCCTCACGTCCAGCCTGAATCTCCTCTTTTCAGTTTAAAACCATCACCCCTTGTCATATTGCAACAGACCTTGCTCAAGAATCTCTCCTCATCTTTCTTACAGGCCCCTTTTAAGAACAGAAAGGCCACAACAAGGTCTCACCAGAGCCTTCTCTTCTCCAGGCTGAAAAAACCCAATGCTCTCAGCCATTAAGGTCCCTTCCAATCCTAACTATTCTATGATTCCTCATAGGCAAGGTACTCCAGCTCTTGGAGCATTTTTGTGGCCGTCCTCTGGACTCTACAACAGATCCATGTCTTTCCTGTACTGAGGACTCCAGAGCTGGACACAGGACAGCAGGTAGGGTCTCACCAGAGCAGAGAGGAAGAATCATCTCCCTTGACCAGCTGGCCATGCTCTTTTGAATGCAGAAACACACTGTAAGCCAAGTGTAATGTGGTAAATGATCAAATACTGCATGTAGGGTTTTCTTGGTTATCTGTGGTACTGTTAGGAATAGTTAATCACAAGAAAGATACGCAAGAACTATTGTAATGGTAGTGAGATACAGAAATATATGTCATACAATAATTAGCTCTGACAACAGTTTAAAGGATAAAGCCTTTATTTTACTAACTTTAAGAAGTACACTAACAAAAGAAAAAAATCACTGCATACCCATAGTGTGTTAAGCCTCTATATTCCCAGCTCTTGTACTGAGGTACAAAACTCTTGTAGTAATCCTGCCTACTGCTGGTACCTGGCAGAACAGCCTACAATGTACAACCCAGGGCCACAGGGATGCCTCTCCATAGCGGCTAGGTGAGCTTGATCAGTTTTCACATATGTATATATATTTGACACACAATATATATTGCTTAAGATTTTCTGAGACAAAAGGGCAGAGAAGCTGTGTGGTCATAGCTCCTGTAGGTGGTCACACTCTGGAAAACATTTTGACTTAGTTTCCTTTTGATTTAGACAAAGGCTTGCACAGGAGGAAGAAAGTGGGTACCACGCTCACATGTGCTGTGAAGAGTGAGATACTATCTTTTTAATTAACTCAGCCTAAAGTGATGCAGTCTTAACTGAAAAGCTAAAAAAAGCTCCAATCCTGGATTCCTCAAATTAGGAAGCACCACAGCTAAATAAAATCAGGAAAGCCACTTGTCCTTCACATTCCAGAAAGCCACCCCCCCTCCCCCAAAAAAACATAATGGATCTCCCTGGATGCATCCCATTTTCACATTGTCCTGACACGGGTCTACCCATGACCATAACTTAAACTAGATTCATAAATAAAACCAGTACCAAGGGAATAACAGAAGGATAAAAGGACAGAGAGCATTTTAGGTATGGATACTGGTGGAGCAAGCTCTTGCTCTCATTGAAAACACTATGAAAAAGACCCCTGAATTCAAGAGGATGCTGCTCTGCTCTGGTAGAAATCACTGCTGAGGCAAGGTGCTAACTAGAAGCGAAGGGCAGACTTAGCTGTGTAGCACTTCTCTCTGAAAATTTAGTGAGTGCCTACCTGCTGCTGTGCTGCTGCTGTTCTTTCTTTTAGTGCTTTCTTGACACATGTAGGAGAGGATAAAAGCCTAATGGGTGCGAGTGTCAGCACAATATAAATTACTGCAAGGAAAAACTTGATGCATGGCTTGGGATCTGAAAGAGGAATGTCCACCATTGTTTGTGATTATGGATCAACTCACAATCTAATAGCAATTTTTATTTAATCAATAATTTCCATGCTGAACAGACAGCCCTGTTACAGAGAATCGACAAGCAGGTACTGATAGCGACAAGGCTTGTTATTAATCTTTACCCTGCCAACACATCAACCAAACTACTATAAAAAAGCATCACCAAGATGGATTTAAAAGTAGGTCTTTCTCTCTTGCTTTCTTTGCTTTTTCTTGCTTGCTTGCTTTCTCTTTCTTTTCCTTCCTTTCTCTCCTTCTCTCTCTTTTTCTGTTTTTCCTTTCTCCTTCCCCTTCTTTCTCTCTTTCTTCCTTTGACTTTCTTTTCCTTTTAGCTATACAGCCCTATTACCCTCCTCTCTTACCAGGTATGTAATGTTCATACACTTCATATTCGAAGCTCATTTGAAAAACGTGGGGTTCGAATTACACAAAAAGGCAATTCTTATTAAGCAATTTCACAAATCAGTGGGACCTAGCCCAGTGCTCAGTGTTAGCCATTATAGGCTAATAAATCATACTTTCTCTTTGAGATGTCAATCGCCAAAGTGCTTTGTAAAAATGTTGGCATCTGTAATTCAGCGAAGCCTTTTCATCTTGAAATAAGATGCTCCACACTGATAACAAGAATAATCCTCTCTTGATCAAAAAAAAAATCTGCATTTTACCAATTAAAGCTGCTGCCAGAAGCCAAACGGAGCAGCACTGAGACTCCACTGTAGTTTATCTCTGCTAAACACAAGGAGGGATACAGTTAAAGCTTTGTTTCATTTTCAGCTTGACTACTTTATCTCACAGAGAACGGCGGCATCTCAGCCCTGCCATACACGTAAGAATGGTATGTGCAGACCTCATACCTACAGTGCAAGCCACCAGAGGACCCACTCCTGACAAAACCACCACCCATTCATTTAACAGATTAGGTACCCGACACCTTGAAGAAAAGTCACGCTCACACAGAAGTTTAAGCACTGCAAAACACAGAATTTGTTTCACCAAGATAAAAGGCTCATCTGCTTTTTTTTCTATTAAGGTTACCCGAACAAAAGAGACTGCAAAAGTAAATCCATGCAGCCCAGCCCTCTCAAAACCAAATGAAGAAGCTGTTTGCTCCTGTATTTAGCTTGCCTGTCCCTGCCTTGGTTGGTGCATGCTGATCTGCCACTTCTGTCTGAGAAAAAGCACTTCCATGTGCAATAGTTGGGCCAGCACAAATAGGTTTCTGTTATTCCAGAGAGCAAGCTTACATGGGCAAACCTGTTGGGTAGAATATAGGCAGCTACAAGGGAGAATATGGCACTTGTGACAAAAATATGATGATGGGTTGCACTATGGATAAAATCCTAGTCATCGGAAGACAACAAAAGCAGCACAGAGACACAATACACCAAACTGGCGACCCCAGAAAGTTCAAGGTAGATCTTCCACTGGCTCACTGTAGCAACACAGGCTACATAACAGCAAATCGCTTAGACAGCAATAGCAAAGCAGGAAAAAAACTGCACAGAAACCACAGCTCTGTCCAGGTAAAGACTGAAAGGAGCCTGGAGTCAATGCATAAACCCAACCTTCCCTGCAGCTCAGAGGCAAGGCAGGACATCCCTTTTCTCTCCACTCCATGGTATGGCAACAAGAGTCAGGAGCCAAAGAGCAAACCTAGTCTGCAGCTTTACTCTTGCCTGTGCTTCTGACCCTCAGCACAGGCTGCCCTGGGACCTGACTGGCAGTTTCATCTCCTACACTTCTCAAGTCACCTATGAAATGTCACTAACCTGAAGAGCTCACTAGCAGAACCCTCAGGCAAAGCAAACACTTCAAGTAAGTATGTATATCCACAAACCACCTCAATAGTGCTTTGTGATTAAAAGCAGGGACAGAGGTCAAACCCTGCTGCCTGCCCTGGACAGCCCTTTCCTCTGAAGTGCCTACTCATTACAATTTCAATCTAAATGGCTAGAGCAACTTCTCTGGGCACTGGAGGAGCACTATTCATCCCTACCAACAACAGTGAAAAAGAAGTGATATTTAAATGACATTTCACAGTTTAGCAACCTCTTTCAGGGACCCCAATTCAAAGACAATGACTTTGGCAACTCATAGGAACAGCAGCCCTAGCAGTAGCACACAAACAACAAGTTTCCCTAATGCTGTGAAAGAAATGCTAATTAAGAGGAATTAAAATTAAAAAAAAAAATTATTACATTTCTCTCTAAATCCCCTCTTAACACTTCACAGATTAGGGTGGATTTATTTTTGTAAACCTTTCTCTATCAAAACCAGAAATCCCCACTTTATGTTTTTCCCCTTCTCCTCTGTGATTGATCAAAAGCCAGACTCTAGGTAGGGGGAACCACCGATGTGTTCATGTAGTGGAGTGCATGAGGACCTGAGTCAAAGCACAGCTGGCCTTTGGGTCAAGCCCATAGTGAGTAAGATATCTTCACAAGGCAGCCGCGCTGACTCTTAACACTGCTGGATGGCAGAGGCATTGTGGTGACTGCTATGGATCACAGATGTGCTGGGAAAACAAATAGGGGCTGTGCCAGACCTTGAGGGCTGTTGAGGCCACAGAAGAGCACTGAGGTCGGTCTGCCATTACTTAACCTTAAAACCCAACACCATTTTCTTTTGATGGGGGCTAAAGACTTGCTTCATTTAAACAAGCGTGTGTTATGTACCTATACAGGAACCATGAGAGAATGAACATGCCCTGAGCAGCACAGATCTCATAACTACTTTTGCTAAGCCATGGAATGACTTGCTGGCCATTCTGGCAAAGCTCAAAACTGTGGATTCATCAGTGTACAATCCAGCATGGTAAAGTGCTGTCTTAATTATAACTCCACCTTTAAATAGGCAGTGAGGAAGACATTTCAAAATCTAAAAGCTTCTGGGCAGATGTTTCTCATGATTATTTCCTATAACCTCTCCTCCTTCTCTCTTCTTCCCTTATTACCTCAGTGCTACAAAGGTCAAATATACTGAGGGGATGCACAAACTGGAAAAACCCTTTCCATGGCACTAAAACAACTCCCTGCCTTTTCCATGTGGTCCCAACATGTAGCCCAAACCCTGGGCTCCTCTCATTTTGAGTATGATTTATTTTGTCCACAGCATTGCTTCCCCAAATATGGATCAGGGTTCAGACCTCAGTGAGTGAAAAATAAAGTAAGATGAAATAGAATAAAATCACCAGCAAAACCCCCTTTGCTGTGTACGTAAAACATTCTACTTTTGTCAGGGAAAAAATGATTACTGTAATGGATTTCATGTTCTTATCTATTCCTTACTCTTTTCAATTTAAAGGAAACATTTCTGAACCTTGCAGGGCAGTAGCTGTCAGTGCCATGCACAATGAGCCTGAGAACGGGCTGAAGCCTCTCTGTGTTACTGCACTTGAGCCAAATAAAACTAGAATGAAAATACACCGAAAACTGCCTCTGCAAAGAAGAATTAAAAATTCAGTAAATCCCTGCATCTATTTGGAGATGTGTGTAACTGGGATGTGCAATTACACTCCTTTGGGATTGCAAAGGGTTTGTTTCACATAGCTGGGACTTCATCTGACTTATGACCAGTTGTGCACACATCTCTAGCACCCAGAGAGAAGAAACCCCTAATACATCGAAGGATAATCTGCCTTTAGGGGCATCTCTGTGAAACTGCCTCCTTCCAGGGGTAGATGCCTACGTGCTCAGCTGTGGGTAGCACCCTGTTGGCTTTGGCAGTCTGGGGCTGCTTGATCACAGGGCAGTTTCTCCTCCTGCAAGTGGCGGGCGATGTGCAGATCTCAGCATCATTTATGGCCATTGCATCTATTACTCAGGGGAACTGCTTTAATCTGGTTTATTCTCCTACTGCAATTGGAGCTTTTCTTAGAGAAAAGTGGTGAAGCTCTTTCCAGTTCTCACCTACCACTCTACTACAGGAGAGGAGCTGAGGAAGAAGCCATACGCCAAAGGCAGCAAGGTAGCAGAGGAAGTGAGACTTTTAAGTCTGCTTACTTTGAGAGTCCTTATTTCTGGACACCCAAAGTGACCCAATCCAAACAGGCCTAGTGTTTTGGAGATCAGTGTTCCATTAACCTCCCAGTCAGGCGTGTTAAGTGTTTCAAGGTGAACATCCTTGATTAAGGCACCTCATATCATGATAGATGCTGCAAAACCTTAGCTGAGGAAAGATATGGGCCCAGCCCAGGTTTTATGTAAGCCTCCATGGATCTCTGGCCAACTTCTGAAGGTCAGTGCTGACCTATATTCTGTGGGGGAGAATGGCAAAAACATTAAGAAACTCAATTCAGGAAACTTCACGTAATGAATGGTTCTTCTGGGTATCCTCAGTGCACCACAATTACCTTGGGACCATGTGGGTACCTGAGAAACATCAGAAACTCTCCTCTGGTGCGATAAGGGAGCCTGATGGAGCATTACAGCAGCTGCTCTGGGGATTGCTGAAGGAGTGCTCCCATCATCAGAGCTTTGCAAAAAGGCAAGAAGACCTCAGCAAATGAAATCCTGAATATAAGCCACTGCTGTCAGTTTAGGGCTTTTTGATCTCATCTAATCAAATGTAACAACAATGAGAGAATTTTATTGCTGTACAATTAAGGAGAAAGCAGTAAAAAAAACAGCTCCACAGTTCTTCAAGCATGTTTCTGAATAAAAAATAATTATCATCAAGGCTACACAGCAAGGGGGATGAGAACGAGGCAGCGCTGCATTTTTCTGATTGCCATTGTATTAATATTTAACAATAACTTCAGCCATTTCCTTGAAGGATAATTTTCTTAAACAAACTTTTATCTTCAGTGTTGAACCCTTTGCAAGATTTTCTTCTTAAACTGATTTCTGGGGGAAAAAAACAAGACAAACTGCAACAAAAAGCAGATTTATAAAAGTATACAGTATCTTATTAGCTTCTGGGCGCTCAAGTGCATTTATCACATATTTAAAACAAACTTGAGCTCAGCTAAGCCCAATTATAATATCTCGTTGGGCAGAGAAATTAATTAAACAGCTGAATGATAAAGACCCCAGCAGCAAACTGAGGGTTTTTTCCCTTTTAAGGGAAAGAAAGAAACCTGCAACACACATGTTCAAACAGTAACGTAAGCAATCTTTTCAGGAGTGCAAATAAGACTACCTTGCAGGCGAACTCCGTGGTGGCTCTAATATGGCTCTCCAACTTTTTGATTTGCTAATGTGCAATACACAACAGCCCTTTTGCACCAACTTCAAATAGCCCTGGGATCCCAGCAGTGTGGCTCAGCGACAACCAGAACAAGGGCAGAACTTGTCAGGATTTAAGAGCTTTCAGCAAAACCCTTCAATTGCAGCCAGTACCCTATTCCATAGAAGGATATCAATTATAGATAGTGACTTGCTTTAGCAGGGCAGCCGGCACTGTCAGACGCTAGATAGACAACCATGAAGAATCATGAATCTTTCTATTAACTGCAAGAGAAGGGGTGGGGGAGAAAGGATGGATAGGTGCTATAAATAAGGCAGAGCGCCTGAATGCTTTAATACCTTGCCTTTTGGTGTATGCATCATGAAAATTTAACCACGCTGAATTCTAAGCACATATCACTTGAAAATCAGAGCTCTGGCACCAAAATCATTTTGGTGTCAAACCCTTCTGGGTGGGTCAATAACGATTCTTTTATGTAGCACTTCGGTTATTGATTCATAGCAGCCTTAGTTCTGTTCATAAATTCAGTCAGAAAACATTGTCTCTTGGGGTCTAAGCACATTTTCACTAGCACCCACATTTACGCTAATAGCAGGAGGACTTTAATACCGAAAGTCATGCAGAAAAATGTCATCACATGCTCACTATTGTGCTCAAGATTGCAATTTCTGCTCTAAAGTTATACCACATATTCAGGCACATACTATGTTCATATTTACCATTTCATATTGCTGTACCACACATCATTTTGTAATGCAGATATTGCTAGAATCTGACTCACTCTGTTCAACCTGGCACAACTAGAATTCATGCTGAGGTACCTATCGCTTGAGGAAACAAAACGGCTAGAATCATACTTCCACCTTTACCCTAAATGCTGCAACTCCTCTAAAATGCCAGTCCTTTGGGATGCAAGGCTTAGATAAAAGTCTGTTCTCTGCCATTAGATGCTTTGGGTCTGATATTCTACTATTTATTCATGGCTACAAACAGTAGTTTCATTTCCCTGAAAAAGAAAAAAAATAACAACATGTTCATTAAGAGACTTACTGCTGGCTGCTGTAGATCCCAAAAATTTAGCTTTTATCAGGATGTAAAAGGATACTTTTTAGGGTTTTTTTTGGCTTTTTTTTGAAACTTGGCATTTTACAAATTTCCTTTTCCCAGCTGAACTTCCAAAGCCCCAGGAACTGATTTAGAGAGCTGTACAGGCACAAGAATACTCCAAATACTTCCAAGTCAAACATACAAGTACATTTTCCTTCCTACAAAGTATATGTTACATACCATGTACTCAGTTAAGTGAGTTCCAGGGAAGGAGTTTCTTGCGATACTTTGTGATGATCTACATAGCCCCTGACTCTTAGTTTCAGTTTACTGCCCACAGCAAGGGCAAGTAGGGGTGTGTATACAATATGATGTATAGTATCACATGTCGTGCTGTATAATACCCACCCAACTTCTGTGCACATGACTGTAGCTCTCTGCTCATGCTGATCATCTTTTGGAGTGAGAGAGAAAGTAGGAAAGTAGGCAGATGTTATCTGGATCAGTCTTGCTACGGCAATTTAAACCTTTATTGCCTTTATCTATGCAGTTGCCCTTGCCTTGACGATAACTACCCCATGGTAGAATCAACAAAACCAGTTATCTTTACTTTTGATACCCCAGATGGCAGCCCAGCATCTTACCTCAAAAGCCCCTTCAAGCTTGGCTGGAGCAACTGAGGCCCTGCTGAGTGTGCTTGCAGGCTGGGAATCACCTGAGCAGCAGTGTGCATAGCCAGGACAGGCAACACGGCAGAGCTCTGCTGCAAGGCTTGAAGGTTAATAGCATCCTACATGTCTACAAGTGAGCTCAAGTGCCCCCAGACAGTGTTGAATAGCCTGATGTACACAGCCCCAGAGCTGCAGGGTGAAGACCTCATGCCCATATCAGGGCCTTACTTGTGTTTGAGCAGCGTCTAGCACCATGGGGATATGCGCTTGGCAAGGCTTCCAGCTGCTACTGCATTGTAAATACTACTGAGTAAAGGACGTACTCATGCCACTGAGGCACTCACTCTGTGCCTAGTGCAGATGCACTTATGCACACAGCAAGTCAGGAACTCACCCAGTGCAAGGACACTGAGGTAAGCACAGTTACAACATTTGCATCTCCTCGGACTTACCCACTCGTAGTTGGGTAGAAGGCATACACAAGCCACATCAGTGGGGACATTTTCAGATAGCAAACTGCTGCCTAGGGACCGAGTACTTTCTGCTGGAGTCACACACCTAAGCAAAGCCCAGAATGCCCTCCTGTGAAGCCCTACCAAGACCTATGCTTCTTGCTACTTGCTCCAGGTGTACATCAGAGGGTTGTGGCAATCAAGGGCAGACAAAATGTGCGAGAGACAGACTGGGGTGAAGGGCCAGACTTTCAAACAGAGTTTGATGTCTAAAACCCTTTGCAATTCTGGACAGAAATAACTTGCTCAAGTCCCCACAGCAGGGCTCTGTCAGAACAGCAAAAGAAATCGCAGACCAGGGCCCCATCACCGAGTCACACTGGCTCTTACAGAGTGATTTGCGCTACTTGAATGTGATGGTTGCAATGATGAATTAATTGTCTTCCGGGTATTGAGTCAGGACTTGCACCTTGCAATCTTAAATGCCATCATAACATATCTGAATCTTGAGCCCTGACAAAAAGAGCTCCTCGGATTACAGAAATATTTTTTATATCCTCTTTTTTATGTCTATAGAAACCCATTTCAGATGTTGCCATTGTTCAGAAATATAAGAAATACACTTTTTTTCAGAGGAGTCTTGCTTCTGACCCGCATAATATTCAGATTTGCTATAAAAATCACACCAGAAGCAATAAATGCACTTAAAAACCCCAACAAACAACCGAACTATCGCACTGTCAATTTAAGTCACCTTAAACTACAAAACACTAGCTATTAGCTAACAAGCACAGTGGAATTCCATCATATTTTAATCTGAAACACCACAAAATCCTCTTCCTTTTTTTTTCATTACTTAGGACACCATTATTCTGGATTTCTCTTTTATTTCATATATTTCGGTGTAAATTATTTATCATCATCACAGATCATTACTGAACATTGAGAAAGGTTTGCCAGGCACCATAAAGCTTCATCCCTACAACTATTAGCAGATACTAAGACTGTGCCTGTGTAGATGCCCCAGATGATGCCAGTTGATCTGTTCATATGGAAACAATAGCAATGCCAACACTTGATCTTCTAAATGTGTCCAAGCCCTTGTAGCAGCTATTCTTATGGTATTTCTTCCCAAAAAGATACTGTGACACCAAAAGAGTCTCTCCTGACATGTCATTTTCACCTATTAAAATGTTAGGGAATTACTTACACAAAATATGTCCAAAGGATTCTTTTAATATGCCACATTTGTGCCATTACTTTACTTTTTATAGTCTTTCATCTATTATTATTATTGTTGTTACTGTTACTACTATTACCTAATAATAACAAGAAACTAAAACCACATCTTGATGATAACTGCAACACCAAGAGGCTCTCCAATATAGCAAGCAAAAGCTGGCACTGCTTTGCTAAGGTCAGCTTTGTAGCATCAGTTTGCAATTTTTCATAGGCTTTGGACATATATGGTTGGGTTTTTTAATTCATCTTGTGCGGAAAAGCATGTTTTTGAACAATCTATTTCAGTAGCACAGGCCACATTTTGTGATACATTTTGCATGATTTCAGGAAATTATTAAATAGTTTTCTACAATAAATACAATTCTGACAATTCTGACGCACTGATATTTGCTGAAGATGCTCCTCTCTAACCTGCGCTAGTAAATCCTCTTTTTCCAGAGTATTTGATATATTCTATGACACCAGTAATTAAAAGAGGTGCTGCTAGCTAAGGAGGTTGGGAATGTGAGGGGATTGTACTTGCCAGGTTACAGTCTAGCTTTTGATTGTTCCTCTTCTAACTTACAACACTACAAGTCAGTAAAATAATTTCTTTTAGAGAGGTGGCAGAAAGGAACAAATAGCAAGGCAGACACAACTAGTATTTGGCATAGTGTAAAAAAGACCATAGAGTTTGCTGTTGCTAAAAAGACTGAAATAACTCAGTCTCCATGTATTTAGCCAAATAATCCCCTTCAGTTTACACACAACGGTAAATTGATACCAAACTCTCCCCTTAGGGAAGGGGAAGAATTCCCCTCACCCATTTCTACTGTTACATTCCCTTTGGAGAGGGAAAAAGCATCAAACTTGGCTAAAGGTTAATAATCATTCATGTCCAGCTTACTACTACTCAATAACTATCAAAGTCTCTAACTCAAAATAGCGTTTGCTGGCTTACAGGATCAGAGCCATTACAATCTCTGTTGAAGACTTTATTGAATTTTACACTAAGCTTTAGCTGACTGCACAGGTCAAGCACTGTGGCTCTGAGTTTTCTTTATTCCCAGAAACTCATAAACCCCTCTCCAGTTTGCAGCGCTGTTAGCTAAGAAACTTGACTCAGCACAGGGTCAGAGAACCCGACCTTCATGAAAAAGGTCACGTAGTTTTAAAACCCAGTTCCTGAATACCATTAACTTACATGCACTAGCTGTTCCTGCGTGTCAAACTCCCGGGAACAGCCTTCCCAGTGGCAGTTTGTCTCATAGACCACTTCAGGCTCCTGTTTGCTTTCATCTTTGTCCCCTTCCTCTTTTACCAGGGTCATTCCTTCTGGCTGTTCCTGGAGAGAGTTAAAAAAACAGGGGTGAGGAAAGAGGACATTCTGAAACTGAAAAGGAAGAAAAGTGAATTACTTCAGCATTAGAAGAAAGATGATGGGGGGTAGGAGGGATTATTTTACACTTGGTTCATGGTTAGTCCATTCTAAACCAAAAACAGGCCTGGTAAGGCAGAAGCCATTTGCAAACTACATACGTAAACCCAGTTTTTGCTCCCCTGAAGTACTCACTGTAGAGGATTTCTGAAAGAAATAATTCCTTTACATTCCAATTAAAATCAAATCATAAAGACGGGGTTTTCCCCTCCCTATATATAAGCAGCTTCTTATTTGTACACTTGTCCGTTACTATTCAGTGGTGCCACTGATAAAAAAGGCACTATTATATTGTAGCCGAATTAATTGAAATTTCACTTCAGTACTAAGCTTGGACACAAGACAGACCACCAATAATCCATAGTTAATCCAGTGATAGTTTTACACACTAAAACCTTTCCAAAAGCAGACCAGTAACTTTCAGGCCTCTTCTTAGTCTGTTCTTGCCTGTATATGAAAGGGGTTAGTGGGGAAAGAGAGCGTTTAATTTTGGCTTTTGACGTTCCACCTTTAGTTCCTTAAGGTGCCTCATTCTCCCCAGCTTGTTATTTGCTGAGGGCAAGAGTCAGATGTTAGCATCAGCATTTGGTTCAGGTTATGCACTCATGCTATTTTTCCATTTCAAATCTGCTGAAGGATTTAGGCAGACCTCTGCTTTGTTTTCATTTATTCACTCCCAAGACTGAGGCTCTGATTCTCATCTCCCCTGAGTCCACTGTAAATCAGAAGGCACTCTACTAAAAACAGTGGCATTAAGTGGTATGGAAAGTATAGTAAATGAGACTGGAGCCTGACACTGAGGCCTCAATGCAGCACAATGCTAAGATCCGGTAAAATTCAAGGCAGAGTAGGTATTTTTGTAGAACAGAAAATATCCTCAATAAAGACCTGAAAGAGGGCTGAGACTGATCAGAGGCACTTCTCCATCAGCCTCCTTCCTCTCTGTCTTTATTCTGCAACAGATCCTGCACCCCAGCAGCCCTTCAGTGCTCACATTTAACCCTTGCTACCCTAAGCTGAGGTGCCTGTGTGTGTATGAAGGGCCATATTAGCGCAGGAACATGCACCGCAAGCAAGATGCATTTCCCTCTGACAGTGAGATGAAAGGCTTATGACTGTAATGTGATGGCCATACCTGTACGCTTCCTGCTCCTGGGCTGGGGAGGTCCTCGTCGGGCTTTATCTTGGAGCGTTTGTTGTGCATGGGATCTCCAGTGCTGCTCACTGCAGATTCGCTTGTGGGTTTATTCTGCTGCAGGCAGTTGTTTGGTTGTTTTGGGTTTTTTTTCCCCAAAAGACAAAATTAGACTGTGATAAGTATGCAGCTCCAAACAAAAATACGCAGCATCTGCTCAGCAACTTTATTTGGAGAAGCTACACTGTTAATTATACTGGATATGCAATTACATTGTGCTTCAATTACATAGCATTAACTTGTGGAAGAGCTGCATCACTCAACCTTGCAATGGAGCAGGGAGGGAACAGAATGAGGTAATTCCTTGCTACAGACCAATGCTGGTTTTGTCAGGCCAGAGAGGGGCAAGACGAACTTGATTTTCTACGCGAAGGCAACTTCAGAAAGGCAGTTCTGAAGAGTAAAATCACTGTGTGCTCAATTCAGATGAACACGATTTATTTTTTCACACTTGGAGGAAAGGTTTTGCACTTAACATCTGCACACAAGAGCTCAGCTCTTTCGTGTTTCCCATTATAATGGCGGGATAAGAAACAAAACTGAATACTGTGAGACTCAGCCAAAAAATCCCAGATGAAGTCCTGGACACTCTCCAGTCAACAGCAAAACTACTGCTGACAGAAACAGGCCAGAATCTTGTTTTTCTCTTGCTGCGCTAGACTGAACACCATTATCTACACCTGTAAATGGATCTTGTAGAAATCCAGAGATCTTTTAGAGATATCTGAACTTGCATGGACCCCACAAAAAAATCAATACGCTTCCTACAGCAGCATGTTCTGCTTCCACATTTGTAAAAGCTAGCCAGGAGATAAACAGCTCAAAGACTGATAAATAACCTATCCCAAGTCATCTGGAAACAAACAGCACTGGTTAATAACAGGCAAGCCACAAACAGTGATAAACTCCACATTAGGTGCTTGATGTACCGCTTCACATCCCCAGCTTTTGAGAATACATCTTGGTTTATTGAAATTATTAACTAAAAGTCATTAAATCCAATTTTGCATAAATCAGAGAAAAAAAAACTTTCAAACCTCTGCACTATCTTTGAGTTCTTCTATTGCCCACAGACCGAGTTACACCAAGTTACTCACACGTGCGCCAGGAGGGCAGAATACAACCCTGTGTCAACCTGATTTGAAGGTGAAGCTGCTAATCTTTAAAATGTTAGCGTTTTGATGTGGTTTTCCCCTTTTTCCTAATCCCTGCCTTTATTGAGTTCCTGTGTAAGAGCCAGAAGAGAGAGTTTTACAATGACAAGCTGCTGCATCACACTGCAATATTTGTGAGGACCAAGAACCATGTTACCAATCAGGAACCATGCATGCACTTCTGTGATTTACAATAAAAGGACTCCAAATGCTATAGCTGTAATAAAACTCTTATCAAAGGGTCTCCGTGACAGTGGTGATTAATTGCCATCGATGCAATGTCATTTATTTCATTTACTTCATTTTTAAATTAATGGGGTGCAAAGGTTTCTTTTGTTGTCTCTCACCTGTGTAGACTCAGAAGGTCCAGAGCTGACCTGGACAGGGTTCAGGACACTGGGGATGCCAGGGATAGGTCTCTGGGTAGGAAAGGTTGGAGCAGGATGGATGAGTGGAGGGCTGTGTCCAAAGGCTGAACCTAGGGTTTGCTGACGACTTATAA
The DNA here is from genome assembly GCA_032466535.1 of Forpus xanthops. NCBI lineage: Eukaryota > Metazoa > Chordata > Aves > Psittaciformes > Psittacidae > Forpus > Forpus xanthops. The sequence continues at coordinate 6,927 of JASSUY010028746.1, read as the reverse complement.
TTTGCTGATGCATTTGCTGGAGGGATACTGGTGTAGGAGGGTATGTGAAACTCAGAGCAGGGCTGAATATGGGAGAAAAAAGAGGGAAGACAGAGGGAAAAGATGAGGGTTATAACAATATGCAACCATACAGATTAAACCTTTCAAATATTTTGGGTATATTTACATTAACTGAAGCCAGGTTCCTCCTTCCCTCTCACCTCATACCTTTCTTTGTGCCCCAAAAGATGACAAATCCTGGGTTTAAATCCAGAGCTTGCCTGGATTTACTAGTGAGTGCAAAAATGCTATCATAACAAAACACAACATTTTTTCCTAACATTTACCAGGAAACCACAGTAAGCCAACTGAAATAAAATTCAGAAAAACTGAAATAAAAGGCAAGCAGTTCAATAACAGCTATTTATTGCAATAACAAACTTTATATAAAGAAAAAGAATGGGTGCCTACATGCTTTATAGTACTTTTATTGATAATGCAGTTCCCCTATGTTCGCCTGTAGGAAGCAGTTCCTTTAATCTTGGCTCATGCTATGTTCTTTCATATGTCTCTAGATCTTATTACAAGAGGAGAGAAAATCAATTGGTTAAATGTGTTCTGAACACCATGCTTGTCATATCACTCATTTGTTTGCAAAGATGGAAAGCTCAGTTCATCCAGAATGTCACCTAAAGAATTTCCATCAGTGCTGTTTGGTTACAGAAACTGATGGATTAACCTTTCCCCTCTGAAATCGGTGATCAATGAGTTTCAATGTAGAAATATTCCAATGGGAATGCACTTCTCCTTCTTCCAGTTAAACAACATTAAATGTCTATTAAAGCCCATTATGCATGTTAATACCTGTCATCACTTCATTACTTTACCATATTTCCCAGACTACAGTGACTTTGGAGGAAATTACACTGCCATCTAAGGACGTATTCTGTGGGTATTGCCAGAGATTCTTTGTGTCACACTTGAGAAATAAATGGTGTGGAACTAAATCGTCACACACTGGAAGGAATAGGAGATTCTATTGCACACGTTTGCCAATAACTTACAACCATAAAAGAAAAAAAGAAGAAGAAAAAGTGTATTCATTGATTATTTTTTTTCTTCAAAAAACTACCAACCAACCACAGTTGAAAAGAGCCATACAGACTTTAAACATTAGGTCTTAAAAGAAAGGGGTGTGCGCATAATACCTTTTCATAATCAAGGCTTCTTCTGATGTCAAAAGCATGGATTTAATCCAGATTTACTGTCTGGAGCCTTAATTGCTGTTGCTGTTAAGTGCATTAACTGAAAATACTGTGATAAAAAGAGCTAAAATAATTTCAACCACTTTAAGTAGTAATTCTACAGGAGTTCTGTGTTCGTTAATATGACTATACATTTTTGTCTGTTTGACTACAATCCATAAAGAGACAGCTTCAATGTGATTACATTACTATTATTCCTGGTGAGAACTCTGCATTACAATAGTTTGCTCATTTAGGACAGAATATCATTAAGAATACCCTGGGAGAATTTTATTGGTCTTTGAGGAACTCTCTTTTCATTTTGCATTGTATTCTTTTTAATAAAGGGAGGCAGAAATGTAGTGAAAACAGTAATTGTTCACAGCAAGAGTTAGGGAGAAATCAGAAATAATATTCAGTTATTGCAGCTCTATAGACTCTGCTAGTGTTCCTGTAAGCAACCATGAATGATTACAGCACGACTTAGCTAAGGTAGCCACTATGGATGATTAATAGGACATTAATCAAAAGATGTATATCAGGCCCAGAATTTGTTCACAAGCTTTCTTCTAATAGCCGATTTCATGTTCACTGAGCTCTATGCCAGTTTGTTCAATTTATTCTTCAGTGTACAAGCCATTCATCAAAGAACATAATGATTTAACACCCCTTTTCCTTTTTAGTGAACAAACATTACTAAGTGTAACTACTGTGGTCTGTTCATTAAAAACCATACAATTACAATGTCATACATGAGGCTGAAACTGCCACCATACAACACTCCCCATTTTTTGCTTCTATACATACACTGAGTTCATCCCACACACTTCAAACACTAGACGGCACCATCCTAAACATGCTATCAAATCCACAACATGGAAACAATTTGGATGAAGTATTTTATCTCTCTGTGAGTGGTTAATGCCTAGGACATCCTCACTCTTCAGCTGAATCAGTTTAATGATAAAAATAATGATAAAGATAGAAATAAGATTTCACTGGGAATTGCAAGCACACAGCACCACTGCAAATACAGGATGAGGGTTTTTTTCCTTTCTAGTGTTTCAGCATACTCAACAATACCTAGCTTTGCAAGTCTAGCTTCAAAACTTTGGAAATAGTCTTCAGATCCTACATGGTAAAACACCAACATTCAGTCACAAGACATGACTTAGAGATGCTGATCCTATCCACCATTGCTCTGTGACTACAGTTACAAGAGCACCTGCATCTACATTTAATTCTTTAACCTATCCAAAGCAAGAGCACAGGAGATCCCTCCCAAACAGTTCAGGGGGCACACGAAGGAACTTTGTGATTTGCATGTATTTTTATTTCAGCAGGAGGCTGTTACGGCGCCATTGACTAGAGACTCTGGACACTGAAGGATGCTCAAGAGCTTGGATGCTGAAGAGGAACCTTTGGTCCCAAGAAGGAAACAAGAATGCAGGAGCCCCCAGATGTGTATGTACAACCTGCTCTTAATGCAGTTCACTTACATTTACTGGAGTTTGGCAATATTCTCCACTCCATCCCTCCAAAGATGGGAAAGCACTGCTGTGCCAAAAGGGTGCTTCTGGTCAAGAACCCTCTTCTGAATTCTCTACCACAACACAAGAAGTGATGATGCCTTTTCAATGGCAAAATACCTTTCTAACTAAAGGACAAAAGCAGCTCTGTTTTAACAAATACAGAATCTAGTTCCACTAGCCTGCAGTGGTGTGCCTTATACCAGTGCAATGTATAACCTTAAACATTAATTATATTTGCTATTCCCCTCCTTATATAAATAAAAGTGGCTTCCATCAAAAAGACAGACTTATGTCCTCCTTATCTACATCTGTTTTAACACCATATATCTGCTTTAACACCATTGTGAGCCTTCAGAAGGAGGATGTTAAGCCAGGCATCGCCAGCTTCAGTCCATCTTGCAAGCAATGCAAACTTGTAGGGTATAGCAGAGGAGACAGACATCATAGAATCACAGAATAGTTAGGGTTGGAAAGGACCTTGAGATCATCTAGTTCCAACCCCCCTGCCATGGGCAGGAACACCTCACACTAAACCATGTCACCCAAGGCTATGTCCAAACCCGGCCTTGAACACTGCCAGCGATGGAGAATTCACAACTTCCCTGGGCAACCCATTCCAGTGCATCACCACCCTTACAGTAAAGAATTTCTTCCTCAAATCCAATCTAAACTTCCCCTGTTTATGTTTGAGCCTGTTACCCCTTGTCCTCTCACTACAGTCCCTAATGAAGAGTCCTTCAGATGCATTAAAGCACAGCTGGGCAGATGTGCTAAGGAAAGAAGGAATCCATATTTCTTTAGTATCTTTTGTCTGTCCCATGATCAGCAGCAAAGGATGAATCCAAGGTACTTGAATTTTCCCACAGAGCCTGGCAACCTGCACTTCATTCCCTCTACCTCCGAACTTCAATCATCTCCAACTGCAATGAAAAGGAGATTGTGAGGGAACAGAGGAATAGCCAGAACAGCTGTGGGGAGTACTCAGAAATGGTGACAATGATTCAGCCACTAGGGTGATTTCTTAAATAGCTGATAGCTGCCTTCAAATAATTCTCTCCAACTGTTTCTGGAAAGCTCTTCATAAAGCAAAATGACCTGGCTGGGTTTAATCCACACAAGATGCCATCACAGGGCAACCTGGACAATTTTTCTGATCTGAAAAGATCAGAAGGATCAGAAAAGAACAGAAGGTGTCCTCCTCTTCCTTTCAGAAATAATTCAGGCTGCTTGACAATGAAGTTGATGTTTTGGGCCAAAAAGAAAAAACAGAAATCAAAGCTCACCACATAGCTAGCATGGTACACTCTGTTGGGAAGGGGAGACCTGAATTTCTGCCCTCTTTCCCAAAGTTTTTAATGTATTTTGTTCAGTAACTCTTGAATGAAGGATGTGTGAAGAATCTCTCTAGTACAGTGTCCCCTCAAATGCCATGGGATCCTTCTCCCTTGACCAGCAGCCATACTCCCCCTTGCTGGCCCCACCAAGCTCACACTGTTTTCTATCCAGAAGGCCACGACAGAATCACAAAATGGTCTGGGTCAGAAAAGACCTTAAGATCATCCAGTTCTACCCCCTCTGCCATGGGCAGGGATGCCTCACTCTAGACCATGTCACCCAAGGTTCTGTCTAACTTGGCCTTGAACACTGCCAGGGATGGAGCATTTACCACTTCTTTGGGCAACCTCAGCAGGAAGGGTGGGCAATGGCATCACCCAGTCTTACACAGCTGTCGTGGTTTGAGGCCCCCCTCAAACAGTTCTGTGCACCCCCCCCCTTTCTTCCCCAGTCCCGGGGAAATGGGAAGGAGAATCCAAAGAATGCAACTCCCACAGGTTGAGAT
>JASSUY010028744.1:0-17331 GCA_032466535.1 Forpus xanthops | reverse complement strand
ACACTGGTGTTATCAGCACTGTTCCCAAGCCAAAAATCCAAAACACAGTGCTCACCAGCTACTGCTTAAAGAAAAACGACTGCTGCTACTGAACCCATGACACCAGCATATATCAAAAATGGTTTGGGTTGAAAAGAACCTTAAGATCATCCAATTCCAACCCCTGCGATGGGCAGGGGCACCTCACACTAGACCATGTCACCCAAGGCTCTGTCCAACCTGGTCTTGAATACTGCCACAGGTAGAGCATTTATCACTTTGGGCAACCCGTGCCAGTACCTCAGCACCCTCACAGTATGGAACTTCCTTATCTCCTACCTGAACTTCCCCTGTTTCAGTTTGAACCCATCACCCCTTGTCCTATTGCTACAGCCCCTGATGAAGAGCTCCCTCCAGCATCCTTGTAGCCCCCTTCAGATATTGGTTTGCTGTTTTGAGCTGGTTTGCTCAAGTATGTGACTGTGTTAACCTTCAGAGTTTAACTGTTCCACCAGTAACTCTTCTGCCGCAAGTGTGTGTGTGTGTGTGTGTGTGTGTGTGTGTTCAGTTTATTGCAAAAGAACCTTAATTCACTGATATTGCTGACGTTTCGGTGTCCAACAGTTAAAAGTACTGAGCACAATAAAGAGCAATTGCTTCTCATTTAGGATTTGGTTGCGTCCACTTCCACTTTATATAAAGTAACCCAAAGACAGAAAGTATGGTTATAATAACAATATATATATGCTCTTCCAGATGGGTAATGTGGATTTAGCCATAGTGATTCTGTATCCAGACTAATGGAAGGATGAGTCGTTGGGTCTGCAACAAGAGGTAAAATATTTTCTATTGAATGGAAAAGAAGCAGGTACCCAGTTTTGCATAGAAATCTCTTCAGGAGATCCCAAAAGAAACAGGAAACCCCCAGTTAAATACTAGTTAGACACAATTATTGTTCTTCATTTAATCTAATTAAGCCTTCAATTTAGTGAGAAAAGCAATTAGCATCTGAAAATGCGAGAAGGAGGGTAGAAATAACAGAGGAGGCAGGTCTGTAGCCACAGTGGGAGAGAGGGAAGAAGTGGTTTTAGTTCCAATGCAGAAGGGAGATGCCATCTGCGTAGCTTTAGATGGCCATAAACCCAATGGCTCTGTGTAGTCCCTGGTCTTAAATTTCACTGGAAGTGGGTATTTCAGTTCCCCAAATTGGTTTTGAAGATACTTCATCCATTTACAGTAAGGGTCAGGAATGAAAAATCAGAGAAGGATTATTTTCTGTGAAGAACATTCCTCCCATCAGCTCAGTTTGTGAATTGATTCAGTTCATTTTGTGGTAGAGCTGTGGTTTTGTGCTGTGTGGTTTCCATGAGGACATTCGGTTCTTTGGATGAAAATGCACTGCGTTTTGGAATGATTGTGCATAGGATCCAGGGGTTTCTATGGATAGCTTGTACAGAGCTTCATCCCAGAGAAACAAAGCAAAATGGAAAGTGCGAAGGTCTGGTTTCATTTGTCATTTTTTGGTGTGCAAAAAACTTGATGGAAGAAGTGATTGCTTTGGCTAGACTACTGGGCTGCTTAGAAGCTTGGGGCACAGATTGTGGGAACAGTGTTTTCAAGGCAAGGTCTTCATCCAACACAGCTTTTCATTGTTTAATATTCCCTGCATAAATTCCATCATGGGATAACATGTAGTAGCAAGAAGTGGAGAGATTCTGGGAGGTTTCTTTTAATGCTGTAGTGTGGTTGTTCAAAGAAAGTACAATTGCAGGGAGAAACCATTAAAAAGAAGAAGTAATAAAGGCTGGGAAAGAAGTAATATTGGAGGGGTTAAGAGGCAGAATAACCCCACGTGGGAATATTATTGCAAGGGTCCTAATTCAAGGACATGAATACGGTGATTCCAAAGGTGTTTAGAGAATATGTCACTGCACAGGGATGCTTTTGGCATATCTGATCTAAATCTGTATTAGTTGCATCAGCAAAAGATCTGGAGTCCTTCAAGCAATAAGCACCTCTATGGGATGGCACTAGGTGATGCGTTGGCCAAGCAGCAAAGAGTACAAATGGCACAAACGAGAGCCCAGCTCAGCAATAAGAGGATATCAGCCTGGGAAGTGCTGGGATGGGATTATATTGAATACATTCCACACACAAATGTATTTCAAGAAGTGTCACAGAAGTAATCTAAAAACATTAATAACCATTGATAAAAACACAGAAGTGGACATACCTGGCAGAACCTCTGTCCCTAGGAAGCAATGAATGGAGATCCATAAAGAATTGAAATGAATTGTTAATCCCATGCTACTTAAATGAGATTTGTAAGAAAGTTGCTGATTTTTGCATGAAAAGATGACCTTGTCCTGGAACCAGATAAATCTCTAAAGTCTTTTTGACCATTGGAATTGCTTTATTTGGAGTTATGGAAGGGATTTATTCAGTCCTTAGTCAAGCAGTTTTGCTAGAAGTAAAGTACTTAGCTGAAGTTTGGGGTCCCAAAGCATTAATTTTGCTGTAACCTTTAAGCTAAGAGTGTTTGGACTAGGATGGTATTTGGACAGGAGCCTTAAAACCCCAAAGTGGACAAGTTAGAGCAGTGCAAGAACAGTAGGGATGGCATTTGCCTCTCAGAGTGAGACAGTCTAGATTGCACCAGTGTTTTGGCACGATGCTAAGCTCGAGTTGTTAATATCTTGGTCCTGACCTTCTCATGGTTGCTTTAAATCAATAGTGCCCCATAACTCAAGCTAGCAAACTGAGGTTATGAACCTCAGCATCCTGGTTAAATCCAGCTTAAGCTTTCAAAACAACTTGAGTGGTATTAACTGTTCTGTGGGAACTTCCAAAGTTCTTGGATTTATGGACCTGAGCCATCCATTAAGAATGTCATACACAGAATTTTCCCTGTAGTATCTATGTATGAATTTACTTTTCCACCTTTTTATGTGCTTATGGAAGTTGCCTGTGAGCCAGAGGCTAAAAACACTGAGTCATAATATTCTCAGTTATTGTATATGGAGGAGTATGAAGTGGAGCATATAGAAATGGTAGGAAGGGTTTTAAGAGCAGAGGAAACCTCTTTGGGAGAGTTTGTGTTTGTCTTCATGTGAACTGGGGCTAACATATAGAATACTTTTAGAATGTTCAATCAAAGATCTTTATTTAATAACCCCTTTTCTCTATTTCTGCACTTGAAACTCCATGCACAAGATGAGAAATGTTAGGACAAAGCTGCAGGGAGGGAAAGGAGAGATGGAAAGAGTGGAGGCAAGAGCAACATGTGCACAGCTAAATATAATCCAGATGCTTAGTGTTTCCTGACCATGTCAAACCTACTCTTTTATTCCATGGAGACTTGCATGAACTTCCAACGGGGTCTAGATTCTTGTGGTGTGGAAGCTTGCGTAGTAGTCACACACAGTGGTGGATGGACCTCGACACGAGTGGAGAACAGTTGGTAGGTGGATTGCCAGCAGTTTAAGAGCATCCCTTTGCACACAAAAAGCAAAGATCCATGTGTATGACTTAACTATGACATGATGGATGTTCTCAGAATCAGTTGGCTCTACTGGGGTGGGATTTTATAGGTGGCTTTTAGGCTTTCATTTGTTGAGGATCCAGCTCAGTGGTTGTCATATGGCATCATGATTGTGATTGACATATTAATGCCAGTGGCTCAAGACTGGTTCTTAATAATCTAAGGGAAGACACAGAACTGTTTCCCATGTGGTACTGAAGGTGACATTGGCAGGATAAAGGTTGGGAAGGCAATAAGGGTTAAGGAATGCTGGATGACCAGTGCAGCTTCAGAGAGAAAAAAACTTTGCATTATCATCAGGAAAATAGATGCAGGGGTGCTATGGGATGGGGAATGTGGATATGGTTATTACACACTAGCATATGAAGAAAAGAATAATCATAGCAGTGGTTTGTTGTGAGGATAGAGGGATGGAAAAGGGGCATTAAAGTTAAGACAAAGCAAACAAGAAGAGAGTCACGTAGATCCCAATGTGGGGAATGCTGGGCTGCAGAAGGCTGCATTCTTGGTTCAGGAGCTCTGGTATAACCAGGCTCCATTGTCTTCCTATATGCAGTAACACATTTCAGCTCTCTGATACTGTACTGCTGGTTTCTGACTGTCTGAAATCCTTTTCTGATCACTGAGCAGAAATTTAAACTCATGTTTCTTCCCTCAAGCTTCTCCTCAAAGGTTTTGGGTTGATTCATTCAGCCTCTGTGCTGCCATGTCCAAACAACTTTGGTGCCTGTGTTCTTTGGTGGTGGCTGCAGGTGCCACCAGGGGCTCTGATCTTTTAATCTTACCCGTTCCCATCCCAGGAACGGGTTAGATGGAAGAGAGGAGAAACCATGGCATGGGATGGGCATTGCAGGTCAGCTCTGTTCTCCTCAGCATCTTGTGAGCAGTCTGACAGTGCATGACAACCCATCTAAGGCCAACTAAAACTGAATCACAACCTGTCTCTGGTTTCCCTGCCTTAGGTCAGATCCCTAGAGAAGCACTTCTTGTAGGAACCAATCTGTGTCTGTGTGACAGGAAATGTGTCTACACTCAGATGTCCTGTAAATCAGTGGGACAACTGAGCCTTGTTACACGTGGTGTTTCCTAAGAGATATTTTAATGCTTCTGCTTAGTTCACACTGATCTCCCCAAAGGTTTATGCTTTCTCTCAGATGTATCTTATTAGAAGCTGTTATGTAGCTGCTAGGAAAGGTCCTCCTCACCAAAAAGCTTCTGGTCTCAAAAGGGTTTGACACCAAAGCTCATGGTACAGTGTTGCTGGCCCTAAGAGGGACCCTGATTCTGCGGAGCAGTCTGCTCTTCCTTTCACCTTGCAAAGCCACTGCTGCACCTGGGAAGCCCAAGGCATTAGTCTCATTTAAGATAAGGTGTGCAGCAATGTTGTGTCCTTTGCCACACAGTCAAGAAGCTGCTCAACAGTGTCTCTTGGTGCACCTTTTGAAAGAGAGTGCCAAACCAACTGGAGAAGCAGCATCTTTAGAAGGATGTCCAGTGCCTGGATTACTATAAATCAGTTATTCCCTGGGCGCTGGTAGTGAGGATCTAAGCTTCATTGTCCTAGAGGCTTTGGAGGGCCTTCCTCTGACCTTCACATGCTTCTCCGTCCAGAGACTGAGTTGCAGAATAGCTGAAGTCTGCTTTCTTCTGCCAGGAGGCAGATGACTGCAGACCCTACACTTTCCTGAGCACCACTTTCATGGGTGAAATTTCCAAATCCATCAGAAAATCCCAGACTGTGTGAGCAAGGATAGCCAGACATGGGCCTGAAGGAGAAAGTCAGGTCTCTATTTATCCCACTTCAAGGAAATCTGGATGTGGATGAGGATGCAACCTCAAATTCCCCACTTAGTTCACCCAAATAGCTCAGTTTGGGTTGTGGTGATGGTCCTGCAGTATCTGAGTACTCAGAAAATGAAAATTCCAAGTGGAATGGCATCTGGATCTCTGTGGGTTGTAGAGTCTTTGGGATGTAAAGGCAGAACAGATGTGTAAATCATCAGTAATTACTCGTGTGGGTATTGCCAAAAGACAACCCATCCATCCCTGACCACTGTACTGTGAGCTAGGCTCAGCAAGGTGTGAGATGACACTTCCCCATGAACCTTCTGCTTGAGACAAACCCAGTTCATTTCAAATCTGCCAAAGCTGTTGCATCTCCGCTTCAGCTCCCTGATGGCAGATTCCTGCTGGTGCCATGCGGAGGAGTCTTGCAGTATTAAACAGGAAACTCTTCATTTTAACCATCTTCTGCCCTGAGGAGTTTCATGTGTAGAGGTCTCAGGAGGTGTTCACAAATCACTAAATATAGCAACTGTGTGCAGAGGGGTTCATCCTCAGCTGTACCATCTCAGTGACTCGGATGCATGCTTATAACCATCTGGTTTTGTCTCAGCTAAAGTCCATAGGATGTTTCTGCATTAAGCATCCCCCATTGCTGCTTCAGAAACTGCTTTTTCATCCTCTGATGTTCCAGTTTGTCAAGTTGGCTTTTTCTTCATTTTTTCTGTTATACTGTGAAGAAATTGCAGTGAGCTAGAGGGATAAGGACTAAAGCTGGTGGCTTGGGATTTGATAGATATTTTCCCTCTGGAAGATGTAGTGTTTGCAGAAGGTGTGTGATTGATTTCACTGGTCACTTAATTGAAGGAAAATGAAAAGCGAATTCCCAATAAACTAAACCATTATTCATCTGAGATCACAAATCTGTACCCAGGGAACCCTCAGCAAATCTCTCCCCATGTGCACTGCCAGAGCAAGGGATGAGAGGGTTTCATTTGTATGCACTGGAGGTGGCTGTGAGTGCTGGTGGTGCATCATAGCACGGAAGTGCCATTAAGGATTTTCATTCAGCTTTGGCATGAATGGTGGTGTGCTTTAAGCACTTGGATATTGTAGAGACAGAAGATCAAATAAATATCAAGGTAGATGGATGGTGGAAGGAGAAGTGGAGTTGGAGTCTACTCACTCTTCCCTTTTGACATCTTAAAGGGAAGTTTTGCTTGAACCTGGTCAGAGTCTCACCATTAACATCACCAGAGCTCAGTGAAATGAGATGCAAACAAGACAAGCATTCCACGTCATTGCAGCTCCTCCTGGGACCAAATACACCAACCTTTGAACAGTGACATGAAATCATACAATTCAGTGCTCTGTACAGCTGCAGCTGTGATGGGCATTACCTGCAGGCAGAAGCTGGATTCTCTTTTATTCCCACTAGCAGTGAGGCTGGAACTGGGAATGGCAGCAGGCAGCACAGCCCACATCTCTGCCAGGTACTGAGGGTGCCAAGTCTACCTGGCCAGGCCCCAGCACTGCTCCTCCTGAATTATATCATCAGAGAGGAGCTGATGATGAGAAAATGGTGACAGGGGCTTGCCAGAATTGCAGCAGGAGGTTTATGCAGCCAGGTAAAATGTCACCGAAGGGTTGGTGTTAATAGAGAGGTGTTCCCTCTGAGGGGAAATGTTGGATGGCAAAGGATGGGCTGCCTGTGTTGTTCTGCTGTGGTTTTGTGTCAAAGCCCAGTGTATTCCTTTCATAAGTCCTGCTGTACTGAATGAGCGCAGGGTGGTAACTTGTTAGGAAAATGATAGGGGTTTGGGGACTGAAGTTTTAATATATTAACTCCCATAAAATATAACCAATGTTGTCTCCACATGTGCTAGCCAAACACCACATCTGGTTTGAATTAGTGCTGGGGGTAGCTGTAATCATCATCTCGGAGGAGCAGAGCACCTTCGGTATTGAAGTCACATCTCCTGAGCTGAAGATGTGACCCCAGCAGCCTTAAAAATGGGGTTATTCTTCTTGATGCAGAGCCAAGAACAAGGAAGAGATGAAATCCTAAGTCCTGGTGCAGAGATCGCTAATGCAGAAGGGAAATCTTTGTGCTGAATTGGGATCCCACAATTGAAAAATCAACCTGATTGCAGTGCATTTAATTTCTACGGATAGATTGTATAGGGAAATCAAAGCAAATGTAAAGTTTGAGTAACTTGCTCACAGAATTAAGGTTAGTCTTCAACACAGGACACATTGAACAGGGGATTTCCAAGGCTGGCTTTTGTCATGCTTCTTTTGGCCACAATCCCTGTTCGCCTTCCACTCTTTCCATGTAATTTCAGCACAGACTTCCAGGACATCCCACCCCAGGCGAGCAGACTGCTTTGCCAAGACCTTCTATCCAGAAGTTAGGGGAGTTCAAGAAGCCAAAGAGCCATAGCTTGGGGATGGGCTCTCTGCAGCTACAAGTCAATTGTAATAGGGCTGCATAGCAGCAGCAATGAATTATTCTGGCTAATCCAATTAACTTCACTCTTTGGTCATGTAAAAACAAACAATGGCAGGAAAACTGAGGGGAAAGGGGGGGTGTTAGTTAAAATAAGTAGGTTCTGCAGTGAAAGCACTTCTGCTCTGAACTAGTTCTATAAGCTCATCCTGCACTTGGAAGACAAGTGACCTGCACAAACACTTTGCCACCCATGCCACTGGGAACTCTGTTTAGGGGACAGCATAGGTTCCTTACCTTACTTTAAAACAATGCTCTTTAGGGGTTAGAAACTCAAATATGGATCATGCACCTCATGTGAGCATATGTGCAGTTCCGTGGAAAAGCAGAGCATCTCAGATGGGTGCAATCAGAGGGTACAGGCTGCACAGTATCACAGAAACATAGACTTGTTGGGCTGGGAAAGGATAATCCAGTTCCAACCCCCTACCATGGGCAGGGACACCTCACACTAAACCATGTCACCCAAGGCTCTGTCCAACCCGGCCTTGAACACCGCCAGAGATGGAACATTCCCAACTTCTCTGGGCAACCCATTCCAGTGCCTCACCACCCTTACAGTAAAGAACTTCCTGTTTCAGTTTAAAATGTTGGTGTGTGCATATATGTGAATATATTGTCCAGGAAGCTAGGGACCAGGTTAGGAAAGCCAAGGCCCACTTAGAATGAAACTTGACTAGGGACGTTAAAGATAAAAGGAAGGGATTCTATAGGTACATTGCAAATAAAAGACAGAAAAGGGACAATGTGGGCCCCCTCCTGAATCTATTGGGAGAACTGGCTACCCTGGATTTGGAGAAGGCTGAGGTTCTTAATGACTTCTTTGCCTCGATCTTCACTGGCAGATTCTCTGACCACACCATCCAAGTCTTGGAAGACTGGACTGCATCAAAATGAGCATGACCAGCAGGTCGAAGGAGGTGATCCTGCCTCTCTGCTCTCGTGAGACCTCACTTGCAGCACTGTTTGCAGTTCTGGTGTCCTCAACATAAAGAGGACATGGAACTGTTGGAACAAGTCCAGAAGAGGCCATGAGGATGATCAGGGACTGGAGCACCTCCCCTATGAAGATAGGGTGAGAAAAGTTGGGGCTGTTGAGCCTGGAAAAGAGAAGGCTGCGTGGAGACCTCATAGCAGCCTTCCAATGTCTGAAGGGAGGCTATAGAGATCTTGGAGAGGGACTCTTCATTAGGGACTGTAGTGATAAGTCAAGGGGAAATAGGGTCAAACTTAAAACAGGGGAAGTTTAGATTGGATATAAGGGAAGAAGTTCTTTACTGTGATGGTGGTGAGGCACTGGAATGGGTTGCTCAATGAAGTGGTAAGTGCTCCATCACTGGTGGTGTTCAAGGCCGGGTTGGACATAGCCTTAGGTGGCATGGTTTAGTGTGAGGTGTCCCTGCCCATGGCAGGGAGTTGGAACTGGATGAGCTTAAGTTCCTTTTCAACCCAAACTATTCTGTGATGCTGTTATATGATTCTGTATGGATTTGATGATCTTAAAGTTCTTTTTCAGCCTGGTTGTTTCTATGATTCTGTGCTTCATGGCATGTATAATGTTTGTATGGTGACTTCCAGGTGGTTTGCAACAAACTGGGTTTGTAGGGGGTATATCGTGTCTGATGTGTGTAATGGCTCGGAGTCTTGGTACCTTTGGCAGCCTATGCACCTCATGGGTCCACCCTTGACTGAAGAGGAGCCTCAGCCCAAACCCCGTCTATCCCAGCAGCATTATCTCTCAGAGCCTGTCCACTCCCCTGACTCTGCTCAGCTTTCTTCAGCAACCCCAAAGCCTTCTGGGGAAGAAGGGGAGTGAGTGATGGGAACGTTAGTTATGTTTCGCAGTGGCTTTTTCCCCTGTTGTTGTTACCATCGACCTTGGCTGAGCCTGCTGCACTCACAGAAATGAGAATCGTTTCTCATTGTGAGCTGGGGCCCCGGGACATGTCATTTTTTTCCAAGAGGAGTGCTTAAATATCTACCAGCCCTCATATACTGAGCTAGCCAGGTCCAGTGAGGTCCAGCTGAGCTCCTGGGAACTTCCAGATGAAGCAGGAAAGGTGCTGCCACCCTCAGCAATGCCAAACACCTTGTCCTTGCCTCCAAAATGTGCTTTGTTAACCTGGTGATTCTTCTGCCTTGCCCCAGCCAGCTCTAGGTTATAGATAAGGGGATGAAAAGCATGTATGTAAGGTCTCCAATGAGACCTTATAGCAGCCTTCCACTGCCTAAAGTGGGCCTACAGGAAACCTGGAGAAGGGCTTTAGATAAGGGCCAAGGGGAATGGCTTTAACCTGCCAGAGGGGAGATTGAGATGAGCTCTTAGGCAGAAGCTGTCCCTGTGAGGGTGCTGAGGAGTTGACACAGGGTGCCCAGAGAAGCTGTGGCTGCCCCATCCCTGGCAGCGTTCAAGGCCATGTTGGACACAAGGGTTTGGAGCAAGCTGCTCTATGGAAGGTGTCCCTGCCTGTGGCAGGGAATTGGAACTGAATGAGCTTTAAGGACTTTCCCAACCCAAACCATTTGATGCTTCTATCATTCTATGTATGGTTTTTAACCAGAGCTGCCTGAGACATGAGCTCTCTGTGCAAGCAATGACCTAGGGATTAGAGAGTGCCAGCCAGGTGCTACATCACGTAATGATGCTGCTGTTCAACTACTGTGGTAGGGAGAAAACAGCAGTGGTTACTAAAGCACTATCAGCGAGAAACCTACCAGCTTTCCCTCTTCCAGCCACATTGGGTAGGATGACATGTTCTACATCCTTCAAAATGCATCCAAACAAATGGGGATACCCACTATCAATACAGCCTCATTCTGCTCCTGACATGGCTTGCCTCATGGTTGTGTAGAGAGGTTATACAATCAGGGAGAGTTAGAGCAGCCTCTGGTTGTTGTGTTAGAGCAAGTTGTTATAAGGAAAGCATAAAATCGTATCCAAGCCAGCTTTGCCTCTCCCCATGATCCTCATCCCAGCCTCTCAGAGTGGCAGCAGTCTCTGCACTCCACTTAGTTTCCTGGTGTCCCATCAGAGTGAGGCAAGGCTTGTAGGCAATGGTAATGTAAGTCAATACCAGGTAATTTCTTCACTGCAAGGTTACTTTGTCCAATCTGACTCTTCCTGCTGAGGGTAATGGAGTTTCCCCTCTTTCCCTCCCCCCTTGGAGAGTGTTTTGGAGTGATAGATGCTATTCTCAGTATATTTTCTGTAGGTACCACTCAAGTTTCTTCCAGACATCCCACACAATAATCAGTCAATATCCTCCTTTAGAGCAATTTCAGTCTCCTGGTTTTCCACCTTTGCTGCTTATCTGAGCTGAGCTCCGTAGCTGAGCCCTATTGAACTCCACACATTCTCTTTCCAGTCTGTAGAAAGCTGGATTAGCTTTTCAGTAGCCTGGGTCATCCTGGGAGAAAACAGATATGTTAGAGGTCAACCAATTTACTTGCTTAATATTCCAAGAGCAGCAGCCTTTTTGTCCCCCAGTTGCATGTGCCTATGTATAATAACTCTTCTGGGAAGCAAGGATGGATAGACTGGGAGGTATCTTTAAAACAACGATGCACCCTTGGTGGTGGATAGAGTCGCTTGATTTGTCTAGGTTGCAACAACATGCATGGAAAATTGCTCTTGTGGATCAAGAGGTCTGAGTTGTTTGGCATCAAGTGCTGTGAAGGGCAGAAAGTTGCCCTGCTCCCAGTGCTGCAGGTGGCTGGAAGCCTTCAAGGGCATCACATCTCATAATATTTAGTTGGTATCATACTGGAACCTATTTGCTGCGCACTTTGCTATCGCATCTAGGTCTCTCGTGACTGAGGCTGGCATTTGGATACCTGGAGCATCCTTCATCTTCCCTTAACGGGCTGAGTTCGGCCTCTTTCTATGCTTGGCACAATAGTGCATGGTCCACTATGTTCTGTAGGCACCTTTTCCTTCAAAGCCGATGGGGACTTGTTTTAAGCCCAGCAGTTGCCACCCTCTGTGAAGTATACCACAAGCCTTTTAGCTTAATGCTCAAAAGGATGCCACTACACACCCCTCCAGTGCCACTAATAACATAATGTAAAATGAAATTAATCCATCTGCTAAACCTCAACATGTCAGATAATGATCAGCAACATACCAATCTCCTCCAAGGAAGATCTTATTCTATGAAAGAGAAATTGGCCTACACTTCAGCTGCAAGAGTGACAATGTGCTCTTTAGATGAGATTTCAGATCTTGCATTCAGTGATTTTTGATAAGAGCTTTTTTGGCAAGAAAACTCTGTTTATTTTTAAATAACAGCGTTATAATTATTTTCCATAATGATTTTGCAAACTTTTATCTAGGATTTAGATGCTGTTTAGTCTTGTTATGAGTTCTTTGAAGGTCAGGCCTTTCTACCCAGCACGCCTATCAAAGCTTATGGACTAACCACAGGGTGAGTGTCTGGACTAAGTCTGCAATACCCCTACAAGAGTTAATCTGTGAACTGCACGTCATTGAGTAGTAAAGGGATCCATGCCATGATCTCATGGTATATGAATCCAAGGACTTCAGTGGCTTGGTAGGAAGCATAGGGGCAGTTTAGCCTGGAGACGAGAAGCTGTGTGATGATCTCAGAGCAGTCTTGCAATACATGAAAGTGCTACAGGGATGCCAGAGGGGGACTCTTCATCAGGGACTGTAATGATAGGACAAGGGGTGAGGGGTTCAAACTGAAACAGGGGAGGTTCAGGTTGGAGATAAGGAAGAAGTCCTTTATTGTGGGGATGGTGAGGCACTGGCACAGTTTGCCAAAAGAAGTGGTGATTGCTTCATCCCTGTCAGTATTCAAGGCCAGGTTAGACAGAGCCTTGGGCAACATGGTCTAGTGTGAGGCATCCCTGTACATAGCAGCGGGGTCGGAAATGGATGATTTTAAGGTCCTTTCCAACCTACCATCTATGCCAGCAAAGTTTGCAGTGATTGCAGCTCGTGGACCAGTGACAGCTCTTTGCATAGAGAAGCACTAGAAAATAAACTCTATTTCAACCAGGTCTGACAGGAGGGAAGGGTATCCAGGTTTTGAGTTTTATGGAACCAGATGGGCAAAGCTCAGCATGAGCACAACCGTGTTACAAGACACCAGAGAGACTGCACAACATGGGGCTGGCAGGAAAACCTGTGCTGGGTGAGCAGCACAAGGAAGGAGGCTTTATAACTGAGCTGCGCACAAAAGAACTTGATTAATATACGTGTGGCTAGCTGTTCATGCCTGGGGAGGCAGGGACCAAGAAAATCCCTTCTCGCATGTGCAGCAGGAGATGAGGTCTGCAAACCCCTTGAATCACTGCGAGGGTTTATGAGTCCTTCTCCAGAGACTCAGGAGAAGTGATCTTAAATAGTTCTTTTAAAAGAAATGAAAGGTTTGAGTATGGGGACTCTGGTTTTGTCCCAACCAATGGGATCTGGCCAGCACTGGTGGAATACATGGACATCGGCAGCAACTAAGTGTCTCTCCAAAGATGGGATGGGATATTGCGTTTTCCTTTATCCTGGATGGAAGGAGTGATTCCAGCTCTCTTGTCCTACTGAGAACATGGCAATGCCCCTTCCTGTTGGGGCAGCTTTTAGAGGAAGCAAACAGGGGGAACAGGAGAATGATGTTGGGGGGCCTTTCAGTTTAATGGGACGTGCCAAGTGATGGTAAGGGGAAGAGTGGGTGACCTGTGCTGGGGAGATGAATCCTGCTTGGCTTCTTCTATTATACAACTGTGCAAATGATAATTGTAAACCAAGTATGATGAGCACCGTGATGCTGTGAACTTTCTGGAGCGGGCTGTATATCCATATACTGGGACCTCCACAAACCACATAAAAATGAGATTTGAGCTGTCTCTGGTGGATCTCCAGATCCAATCCCATGGTGTCTCTCATCTGAAAGAGATTTTTTCAGTATAAGTAAAGCAACAACAAATCCAACAGGAAGAACACCCCACTTTCTCCTGCTCTTCTCCAGGTAAGCAAAGGAGACACAAGTCTGCTGTAGGTCCATGTGGTCTCCAGCAGGACACAAATCAGCCGCAGCAGACTCTATGCCTGCTCCATAGCACTTTCAAACCCTCTGTTTAGCCTTGGGCACATGCTGGCACCACGTTTTCAAGCAGATCCATAATTTTCCAGTGGATTCTTTTTGGGAACATGGCAACATGTTTCCATGTCAAAACTTTCCACGAGGGCTGATTGATTTTGATGGAGGGCTGTTGTGCTGAAGTAGAGGAATGTAGCAGCTGCTTTGTCTTCAATCAGGATTCTTCAATTGGGCTTATTTAATGTAGTTTTTTTGCTTTACAAGGGGTGTTTTTAATGCCAGGCTCATTTGAAAGCAAATCAAAGCTCACCCTCTGTGCTGACTCTGAACAATCCTTCCAATCTCACTCACAGGGAGTCTCTAAACATGGCATTTAATCCAGTAGAGCGAACACAAGCAGAAGCCTGGATGTGGATCAGAAGCTGAAGTCCCACATAACTCTAATTTCCAGCTATGGAGCACAGCAGCTCATAACTTCGGCCCTGAACTTTCCTGTGACTTAGGTGGGAGCTGGGATTTCACATTGGGTCCATCCTTGACAGGAGGATGCTGAGTTCACAGGCAGCAGCAAATCCAGTCCTGCTGAAGATAGTTTTCCTTGAAACCTCAAGCCTTATCAGCAGTACTTCTCCTCACAGATTTTCCAACCTCTCTGCTCTTTTTAGGCTGTGAAACAGCTAGAGGCCAGGCTTGAAGGCATACTGCAGAGAAGGATGTAGGTGTCTAAAACTCACTGATATATGAATGTGTCTTAATGTCTGATCCAAGATCCCTCCTCTTGTTGATAGAATTCTTCCCATCTCCTTCAGTGTGTTTCTGATCAGGGTGCTGCTAATTAATCTCTAATATTAACTGCTTGGTAACATTGCTGTACATCATTATGTGTGTATGTTTGTTGGTCCAATGATGCAGGGAACTGCTGTGTCCTCCTGACCTGCTCTCCCACGCAAAACACAGGCTATAAAGGGATGTGGCAGTCTGCTTAATGGAAGTAACACTGCTGGCCCCAGGCCTTCTGGTCACCCCTGCAATTAATCCATAACTAAGCTCAGTCCTGGTTGGGCAGGAGGTTAAGGCATGTGTAGCAGCCGGAGTCAGTTTAGATGGGTGCTTAAGTGTGCTGACCTCTAAATCTGATGTTGCTGATGGTTTACTGGGGTCTCCCACCCATGCTGATGTCTGAATAGGTGTCCTGGCCACCAGCCTGGCTTGGCTGGATGGAAACCCCACAAGACACAAGCCTTGGTCTGTGGCTGTCCTTAGAGTTTAATTTCCAGCTCTCATTTGATGCTCAGACAAACTTAGGAGGTAGCTTGGGCTGGAATTCATTCCCAGGCAGCAGTTTAGATGTAGCCCACATGCTGGTGGGAGTATGGATATGAGCTGGTATAAGGGAGTGAGGGAGTAAGCTCTGGTCTGGTTTATTTGCTTATCTACAGATGTAGCCACGCAGTTCTCATGAAACCACAGCAGCAGAAGGGTCTAAACCTGCCCTTCTCCCTGCTAGCAGTACTGTTAAAAAACCTGCTTGGATCAGATGGATAAACCACAGGATTTGATAATCTTTGTGCAGCTGCTTCATCATCTCGCTGCCCCTCTCATAGAATGGTTTGGGTTAGAAAGGACCGTAAGATCATCCAGTTCCAGACCCCTGCCATGAGCAGCGATGCCTCCCACTAGAGACCTAACTCAGACTTGGCCAGAGGTCTGTTGTGTGTGCATTTAAAATGAAGCTTGCTTTCCTGAGCCTCCATTAAAGCATCTGTAATTATTTAAAAAGGCAATGAAAGAAGCCTTAGAAGCTTTATGTACGTTGTTGAATTATCCAGAAAATAGTAAATGTTTCCTATGGAAAACATTGTTTTTTTAAGCAAAGACTTCAGATGGTTTGAGGTTGTTCATTTGTTTGCTTGTTTTACTGTCAAACCCTCGGATATACAGGGAGAAATTGGACTCTTTGCAAATGGTTCATTCAAAATCCCTGTTCCCCATCCTAATAATGCTTGATGGGATATTTTCAATTAGTCCTGATCATTATCAACATCTTGCAAATTAGGGAAACTCGGGCATGGAAGTGTAATCAATTGTTTATGGGCTTTCTGCACGTAAGAAAGCAGATTATGGCTGTCCCCTAGGCAGTTCCTGGTAGCCTGTCTGGTTGCGATGGGGCCTCATGGTTTGTTGGAACTACTGAGCTCCACACAGACTTGTTTGTAATGGGAAAAGGCTGTTTGTTCAAAACTAGCTTTAATGTTTTGTCTTTTAAGTGGTAACCCTAAAATAGATCCATGAATCCAAGCTGTTCTTGTGTGGGGATCCCCTGGACATTGAAGGTCTAGAGGTTCTTTGAGGTCTGGCAGATCTGGTCTCAAATCCAGGCAAGGTGGGAAGTGTAGGGTGTTTGGCTTCAGCTTCCCAGTCAGACCTTTCTACTATGCATATAGTTTAGGACTTGCATATGGCTTGGTCTCCTAAATTAGCTTTGTAATTAGAAGAAACTGAAAATCAGAGGAAGATTCTATGTAGTTAGACCTGACAGCTCACTCAGACTGGGCATGGCTGATCTCTGGCCACATTCCAATTTGTGGTCCTCTCAACTTTGAGTGGTACCAGGGTGTTACCCACATTCTCACAGCTGACAAACCTATCTTCTGTCCCCAAATCACTCTCTTTTGCAGCTGATGCCCTTCCATCTGTAAAGCAGAGGTTTGCATTGAGTTTAGAGATTGAAAGGCATTGCCCTTACTGCTGCTAATATGTTTTGGGGGTATACAGATGAAAGGGGAGGTTGCCGTTCTTCTTGATGAAATGTTTTTTTTCCTTGGAATCTCAAGGCTGCTGTTATTTACCCCTCTTCCTTTTGGGGAGATCCTTTTGCCACAGGGCCCCTCTTGGCCCTGCAATCTTGTAGTTTGGTTGGTAAGATACCCTAGCACTGTTTCCCTATATTTCAGTTGTCAAACTGCTGTCCGTGATCTAACAATCACAGCAGGGCACTTAGAACTGGATGATATTTATGGTGCCTTCCAACTCAAACCATTCTATAATTGATGACGGGACTCATCCCATTTACACAACTGCAACCAGCAGCTGATGCTGATGGATGCACATGCACATATCTGTTTGCTTCACATCATTGATATATATATATTTATATATATATATAATCATAGAACAGAATAATAGAATAGTTAGGACTGGAAAGAACCTTAAGACCATCCAGTTCCAACTCCCTGCCATGGGCAGGAACATCTCCCACTAAACCATGTCACCCAAGGCTCTGTCCAACCTGGCCTTGAACACTGCCAGGAATGGAACATTCACAACTTCCCTGGGCAACCCATTCCAGTGCTTCACCACCATCACAGTAAAGAACTTCTTCCTCATATCCAATCTAAACTTCCCCTGTTTAAGTTTGAACCCGTTATCCCTTGTCCTCTCATTACAGTCCCTCATGAAGAGTC
>JASSUY010028743.1:0-17427 GCA_032466535.1 Forpus xanthops | reverse complement strand
ATGGTATGGTTTAGTGTGAGGTGTCCCTGCCCATGGCAGGGGGGTTGGAACTGGATGATCTTAAGGTCCTTCCCAACCCTAACTATTCTATGATTCTTTCATTCTATAAATCTGAAGTTCTGTTCAAAGAAAGATTAAAGTAGGGAGAGAATACAACCACTGATATTCACACACAAAGCAATAAAAGCATTCACCCCCAAAACCGCAATAATTACAACTCTTAATCCATGTCACAGGTGAAAACAATTGCTTAACTGAGCAAATATTTGTGTGCTGTTGATGCTAGGAACCCAAAGAGTTAGTAAGTCCTAAGAGACTCCCAAGACTTCTGTAATAACACCTGTGTTGGTTTAACAAACCAAACCTGTGCAGAGTAGAACCCTTTCAGGAAAATCTTCCTCTCAGACAGTATACATGTGAATTAATTATCACACATCATCACAGAGCAAGATAAATTTATTGTAATACTTTCAGGCTGAAAATGAAAGCCCTTTGCAGCTAGGAATCCATTTCTGTTTTAATAATATTGAAGTTTAAGGACAACTCTTGTGAAACCTTAAAATTTTATCCATTTACTATCATTTACTATTCAAAGATTACACCTGGAATATGTACTTGCACAGCCGTGCAGAAAGATTTCTCCAAACCTACGGAATTAAAATCCTAGAAAGTTACCTTTTTCTTTCTCTATGCCAGAGCTTTCTTTACAGGCTACTCAGATAATCCTGTGTTCATATTCCCCCTAAATTCAAATCATGATCCGATCTACTTTTAGGCTTAAACAGCAGCCTTGTTCATACACGCAAACGTTACTATAAATTTAAAAACTACAGATTTTAATATGAAGTTTACTAACTAGATATTGTAGCAAAATAGCTAGAAGCTGCTAAAACATTCATACATCATTAGCAACATTGCACCAGTTATATAGTCTTCAAAAACACACTACTTTTAAACCGTATCTATAGCAGTTTTCCCAAGTTTTCCTACTACTTTCTTCCTACCTGCCCCTCGGTACCTAAAATGTTTACCTTTACCCTCTGGACAGAACTCAAAGTTGATAAATCTTCTTAAGCTGATGCAAAGAATTCCAGAGCCCTTCCCAGGCTGTGATTGTTTTTGCTGTTAAATTCTGTGGAGTTAAGGCTTACATCTGCTATGAGTCACCATGTAGGAATGTTTCTGAGAAGTTGCAGTTATCAAAACTAAATTGCAACATAAGAAGACAACAATAATTCTGTGCCTAACACAACACTTCTGAAAGAAAAATAGACCAAAAATAACAAAGGAACATCCATTCCCTTTTACTGATCTGATCCAGGAAATTGCTCTCGGCATCATATTCAGCTATATACTCCAGTGCTTTCCTGAATCAGAACCTAAATCTCTTAGGTTCCAGACATATACAGAAAGCATAACTGACCCAGCTTATTTACAAACAAAACATAATCACTCAGACTAGAAGTCACATGTTAAAGGTAAAAAAATAACAAGAAATCTGCAAAAGAATACCCAACAAAGTAACACAGAGAGAAAGCCAAAGCGGACAAGAAAAAAAGGACAAAAATCTTGTTTGATATGTCAGTATTTTTCAGCTGAACTGGAACACACTCAGAAGCACATGATCTCAGTGATTTGGCTAGACTTTCTATTTAAGCTTTTTAGAGCCAGATGAATACATTGAAGAATGGAATTTGTTTTGAGTGTTTGCCCTCCTCTGTTGGTTCTTCCCCAAAAAGTTCAATAAATAAGTATACTTAATGGAACATTTCTGGAAGAAATGAACTCTTATGGAAATACTGAACAAAAGCAGTAAAAGAAGTTTTACATTCCACAATATAATAATAATATTATTCACACCATCAATTTATTTTGAAAACTAAAACTTATTGCAAACTTCGTCTGAATAGTTTCTGGTGTAACATTTGGAATCTGTTTACCTGGTAGTATTTCTCTTTTCTAATTACATCAACTAATTAACTCCATATTCTGAATTTCAAATATTTAATAGTATCAATAAATTTCTCATAAGTAGCATACACTAAGAATCATTCCAAAATTTGAAATCATTCATCAAGAAATTTTTACTGTGAATCTTGCTATGGTGAATGCCTTTTGCTTGGAGGGAGATGTCTGTTCAGAGCTTGACTCTTAACCAATTGTTACTCAGTGAGTAGGCTCTGAATTTAGAAAGCTGAAAAAAGGAACGGCATTTTAAGCTCAGATTTATTAACCATTTAAACAACTTATTGAGGGTTATGAGTAGAGTCTCCACGACTTGAAGTCTTTTAAACAAAGACTAGATGGCTAAAATGTATGGCTGTGATTCAAGAATTATATACAGTGTCAAATCACAGATTTGTGTTATTCAAGAAGTCCATCTATAAACTTATTAAGATTTCACCTACTGTATAAATACATTGGTGTATGGATGTAATACATAACAATAACATCCATGTTTTAAGTGATTCACATAATTTTTGGTATTATTCTAAGAAACAGGTGCATAATCTAGTCATTTCAGTTATTTCACAATCTGTCATTACAGATATATGATACCAAAGTCAGGAACACACCTTCATTATCATGGATGATATGATCAGCATATTCAACTTACTTAGACTTTATTTTATCACATTCCAAATATGGCAAAACCTCCCCAGTTCTTATTAGAAATATAAACCAAGCAACCCTTTCCATCTTTTTCAGTAGACAGTAGCAAAGACAGTATTACTAGCATAGATGGAGCACATTACAGAAGTTAAAGATCTAACAAATATCCACATCTGTACAAATCTATTGCAGAATATAGAGAACTGGTACATTTGGTGAAGGCCCAGAGTAACTTTTTTTGTAGGAAATTATCATAAGAAGTTCCATTGCTGACATTTGTCTTTTATTCGTTAACCCCAAGATCATAAAAAACATTAGTTAAGCTATGTTTTGAGGCAAGTTATATGGCAAGCAAGTGACTTGCTCAAGATCTTAGTGTAAGTGCTAAGGAGAGAACATGAACCTGCCCATTATTCAGCTGTGGTTCCTGTGTTTTTCTGGGGTCTGAGGAGGTTACCTAATACTTATCTCCCAACTACTCTTGTTTCCTTTATTGCTCTGATGGCTATTATGCTTGAGTGGATCATCAAAAAATGCTTTCTTCTTCACTGTTAGTGAATTAGCTAATCCTTGACCAGCCTAATGCTTTGCTTTTGACCCTCAAATGCCTGTTGCCTGTGTCTTACACCTGTTTAATTTATTATCAGATCCCATGGGGATAAATGGACACTTTATATTCCTGTATAAGTCATCTCAAGACTCTTTGTTAATGCCTTAAAAGATCTTTCCAATCTACTATAACACAAAGAAAGAAAAACTACCATTATTATAGTAGCCTGATAGCCACCATGTAGCCACATTATTATCATATTTGACCAGTTTCATTTTTTTTGTAGCAAAAAGATCTATGTCACAAAATCAGTAAGAGTACAATTGTTATTTGAACCGAATGCCCTATTAATTAGTGCCTTAGTTTCAGGACTTTAAAATTTCTCTTCCCACCTATTCATCTATCTCCTCTCTCTCAGTAAAACTTTAATTCTTCACTTCTTGTTTCTAGTCCTTACTTGCCTGTATTTTGTTTGCTTTCTTTCCTTTCACTCTGGAATAATAAAGTAAAATTAACAAGATACAGCCAGCAGATGTATAAGGAAAAATTCATCCTGTCTCTGACATAGCTTTCAATTCTAATTCAATTGGGCTATCTCAAATATAATCCATTCAGCTTCTGTGAGAGTGCATTCATTAGTGTGTCTGCTGATGGAAGCACTTACAACAGATCTTTGTAGAAGGAATTAACTACTGTCAATCTAGAAGCTCATTAGCATTGATACAGGAATTCCCCAAAAAAAAGATTATTTATTTTTTTTAAAACAAGACATTTTTTAAGCCAGATTAGTTTTGGCTCACAGTCGTTACCAAATCCTGAGATGTTATCTTATAATAATAGTGGAGAACCACCTACTGGAAATAATGCTTGAAGTGCAATCCATGATTTCTAAATACTTACTATCTTTTTTCAGTCCCTATTCCCAATGAAAAATAGTGGCTTTGAGAAGCTTTATTTCTTTAGAACTTTTTTTTCCCCCCAAAGAACAAGTTTGCAAATTCCAGAAGACAGACAGAAATCAAGTAGACAAAAATCAGCCTGCAAATGTCAAGCAGGAATCAGAGTAATGAAGCTATAAGTTTCTATGGGAACCAATATATGCTACCAATATATGACAAACTGTGGTAAGGAAAATATGCTATTATGATGTATTGGAGACAGCAGTAAAGACATTGTTACTAAAATATACTGAAACCTGTTTAACATTGTTTTTCCTTAACAACTCATTGTATTTTTATATAAGGTTTTTTGTTCTGTTGTTGCTTTTCCTTTTTTGCCTTACAGGAAAATATAGGAATGGGGGAGCTGTACTTTAAACCACCACAACAAAAATCATGATAATCATTGTATTAAGGCTCTATTTTCTCTTAAATTCTGCCTCCATCTGCCGGGCAGTGGGAGGTATGCCACTGTGACACTATAAGGCATCCTGCCAAAAGCAACGTCACCAATATTGTCCTGAATAACCACACATACTACTGGAGGCCAGGATAAAAAGACATTAATTAGAAGTTTGATTTAAAAAGCTGATAAATTAACGCCTTTACTAGCTGCAGAATTCCAGGAAAAATTAATAATATATGTTCATTACATAAAGAGCTTCCATCAAGTTGTTGCAGATTGCTTTTGAAGCAATTTTAATTATAGATATAAAGTCATGTGGCCCATAGTAGAAATGGGACAACAATGCTGCTGTAACAGGCAGTCTTAATGCTCACCTCTTTCATACACTATGTGTTGCCCAGAAGTATTCATTTGATAGAGGGGCATCTGCTAGCAAAAACAATGATATTTTTATTGAAATATTTTTTATTTCACAGGTTTTACAATCATTTAGTTCCTTTTCTAAATACAGATTAATAAGTCATTGAAAAAGATCAATCTGTCACTTATTTTTTGGTGGAGCAAAATACATTGGTATAAGTACTGATATAGGGGACATGGGGATTAACCACATTTCCATGTAGCACCAGTAGAATGTTTTTCACTCAGAATGAATTTTGAGGCCTATGTGAGTATTTAATACTTTTGCTTTAGAAACTCAGTGTAATGAAAATGGTGAAAATGGCAACTTATTTTTCCTATTCTGGCAACAAGGGACAAACTCTTCAAATGTAAGAAATATAAATTATTATCATCCCCATGGAATCAAAACTTCAAAGTCCTGAGTATACTACCCAAGTCCAGCCCTTGAGACCTAACAGTAAGAACTTCTACTAAGTTCATCTGCCCGGAACAAATGGGTGATCAGAGCATAACAGTAAAGCACAGCATGAGTATTATACCAATAACTCTTTTAAAATGCCAAATCCTTTAAATTTTCTTAAGTATTTTCACAAATGAAAACTTAGGGAACCTATGGCCGTAAACTCCAAGCCCTAAAGCAAGAATCAAAACACAAATAATGCCACTGCAGAAAAAGAAGGAAAAGAAGTTAGATAGGCTTATAATGACTTCCACCCTTTCACCACTGCATATACACCTGTCATTTCTTACAGGAAACCAAATGCAAACAGAAACAGACTCTGGAAGTTAACGCTGCTCTGAAAGAGAGGGACTTCTTACAAGAGCATGTAGTGATGGGACAAGAGAGATGGGTTTAAGATGAAACAAGGTAGATTTGATATCAGGAATGTTAAAAAGGCCAATTCTGTTATAAAAAAAAAAATAATGTCAGAACTGACATTAGTAGCTAATTTCTTTATTGTGCTCGTTAATGAGGTATAAGCAAGTAGTGCTGGGTGCATGGGGAGTCATCACTCCACCTAAGTCACACACCGGGGGGTTAAGCAAACAGGTATTTATTATACATAAACATGCATATTCAGTAGGTGTCCGAGAGAGAAGCAGGAGATATTATAATTAGTTTAGGTACTCATTATCATAAGTCTCCTCCCTTTTGGCACTTGCGCACTGCCCTCCGATGGTCTTGGGCAGGGGTCTTCAAGATGAAGTAAGCAGTCATCTTCCTATGGGCAGGGGTCTTCAAGATGAAGTAAGAAGTCTTCCTCAGGCCACGCTTTTCACGTTTTGCACAGCCAAAATGCCTCAATCATCACAAATTAATTAAAACCAGCTGTGTTTGCAAGTTTCTGACAGCTGACTAAGATTTAGAGCAGAGTGGTTGCTGTACAAGCTATAAGAAACACCAGATGGGCAGATGAGGGGTATCCGAAACTAGCAGATTTATGGTAAAGCTTGTTTTAGGAGGACTACTAGATCTTATTATCACATCACAGACTTGCAACACAAATATTGTAAAAGGACTATTACCACTTCACAGACTTACAATACATTGTTCTCTAAGTTAGGCTAAAAGTATTTTAACCCCATGTTTTCTAAACATTTGCTTTTCTTATACCCAAGGAAGTTATGGATGGTGACTTTTTATAAACATCGCCTTGGATATATAACTCAGTTTCTTGTACAGTTACTTTCGGCCCCATATTAATGGTTTCGCATTTCATGACTTTCCATATTTTGTAACAAACTATCAATTCTCTATTTCCTTTTTTAACACGAATCATAATCTATTCTATCACAGGAAGAAATTCTTCACAAGGACAGCAAGACACTGGCACACGTTGCCCAGAGAAGTTGTGGCTGCCCTATTCCTGGCAGTTTTCAAGGCCACGTTGGAGGGGATTTAAGCAACCTGGTCTAGCAGAAGGTGTCCCTGCCATGGCAGGGGAGTTGGAAATGGATTATATTTTAGGTTCCTTCCAACCCAAACCATTCTATTATTCTGTGACAGCACCTGATCTTTGTCCAGCGTTTTTACATGACTTTTCTGCTCTTTCACTTAGATCAACATTGACTTCATAATAATTTTCGTGTTTTACTTCCGGTGTAACGCGAACCCGCCTCTTCACAGAGGACCAGCCGCGGGTATCCACGAGCAGTGCCACAGGGATGACGCTTTTCGTATCCTCACTGGAAAACTACCGCTCCCCGAGGGCTCTGCCCGCAGGCAGCCATACCGCCATATCCCACTGTTCCTGCGTTGCATGCTGGGATTTGTAGTTTCGGACCCACGAGCATACCGGGGCGCGGGAAGGGGCGGGCTGCGCGTGCGCAGCGCGGCAGGGCACGGCTGGGTGGGGTTACTAGGTAACGGTGGGTGTCAGGCTCTTAGTGGAGGGGCGGTCAAGATGGCGGAGGTGGCAGTGAAGGCCGGGCTTTGAGTCTGTCTGCCAGCTAGCGCTGTGCTTTGGCATTGCTCGAAGCCAGGCTGCTGCTCTTCTCCGTTGGCTTAAGGCGGAACGCTCAGCCGGGCAGCCCGGGCCCTGCGGGTAGTGAACGGCAGTGGAGGAGAAGCCAGGCCTGGGTTCTCCTTTCTGCAGCGGGGTGAGCCGCCCTTCCTCCCCTTCGCGACACGGGTTGGCCCCTTTCTCTGACTGGCAGCGGGGAGAGGCGGGGGCTGCCACTGTGGGGGCGCGGGGCCGCCCGGCCCTGACTGGCCTTGGTGCCCCTGCCTGACCGCGTAGGTGGACACCCGGCCGGCAGGGAAAGGAGATTTGGCACGGTACCCGGAGTGGCGGGGAAGAGGGGGTCTGGGAGGACAGGGAAACCCAGCACCGGCAGGCCCAGGGAGGCCTTGTGGCTCGGGCTGGCCGCCCTCCTCCGCCCCAGGGCAGTGTGCGTGCCTCGCTCTCCAAGGAGACGCCGGCGGGGCAGGGGGGACAGCTGGGCTTTCGCCTGAGGCGCTCTGAGCGGAGCCCGCCCCGCGGTCCCTGGCGATAGCTTTGGCGCCGAGAGGGAGCGGGCTTCGCGCGCGCCCCTTGAGCGCCCGTCCCGCGGAGCGCTTGTACCGCCTCACGCAGCCGCTCGGCCCGCGAAGCCGTCGAGGATAGCTCCGTGTGCCGGCGGAGGTGGCAGCGGAGAAACTTGGCAGGCAGTGGAGGTGGAGCGGGGTGCGACGGCAGCCTGCGGGCCGCCGGGGTGTAGCTGCGCGGCGCGGCCTCGGCTCCCCGAGCTGGAGGTAGTGGCAGGTAGTCTTCCTTGGGGCCTGGTGTTGAAGTATTCCGTTCTCCAACCGCGGTGGTCGTGTGAGGGCTGCCTGGTGCCCCGAGACAGCGCTTGCTCCTTTGCCTGCTCCTGTTTGATGATGCTGTGGAGTTGGCGATACTCAAGTAGTGTAATGAGTTAATGGGAAGTTAGTGCTCACTGAGGAGCACATACCTTAAAAAGCGAAACTTATGGAGATTTTCGATGCCATTTTTAGTCTTATGGCTTTATGATAGCTTCCTACAACATTGTGTTTTCCATTTAAGTTTTAATTTTCAAAAGTTTCTGTGTGTAGGATTAAGTGCTCTTCAGAGCTCTGGCAGTTCTCTTGAATGCTATAGGAAAATGTCAAAACCAACTCCACTGCAGGGGAAAAAAAATGCCTTTTAAAATATGTATCTTTTTATTATCATGTGATACTTCTGAGCAGTTGGCATATTACTATTGCATGTACAAAATATGTTTTGGCTACAGTCTTGTATGTTCTTGCTATATCCTTCCATGTTTTCTGAAATTATTTCTATAGAAAATATACTCGAAAATCTTTCTCAACTGAAAATACAAGTTAAAGTTTTGCTCGTTTGTTTCTTCAAGCCCCAAGTAAGGGGACTTGTAAGGCAGTACATACACACTCAAATTAGAGCTTTTTTTCCAGATACTGTAATATGCAGGAAGCTGAGATTGGTGATGGGTTGTTGGATGCAGAAATAGCGTAACGGGAGGATACCAAACCTTTTATAAGAGGATTTCTTCTGGAAATAGCTGGTAAAATGAAAAATAAGGAAAAATACAAGTTGGTCACGTGTGTGGGGAGGTGAAAACCACAGCTTCATGTGGAAGAGTTCAGTCACTAAGAAAAAAATCTGTCTGTACCTCTTTGTGTTTTGTGAGTTGGAAGAGTAAAATATAAGATGGGTAGTCTGATCTTCTGTTCGCTTGAATATAACTAGTTTGGAAAACTCAAGACACTTCAGTATGAATATTTAGAGACTTCTGTCTAGAAAGGCATGGTTCTGTTAGAACACTTGAAAATCTGCTTCCTGTAAGTAATCAGGATACTGTTGTTTTTGAGCTCTGTTACAAAATGCTTAGTGTCCTTTTTGAGAGTATTATTAAGACTGTTCCATCTGTGGCAGTGAATTTACCTCAGGTAATTAGAGACTCCTACAGTGAAGATAGTTGAAGATGGCATTTGCGAAAGTTTTACATGAAATAAATGTAAATAGTTGCTTGTATTCTGTAAAGATGACTGCTGCCACATCTTGTTTTAACAGTGGAAGGTAGGGAAAAATTTCTTTTGCTACTGTTTTAGTGGAATTATATAACATGATGATGAGAAAACAGCTTACTGAATTGGACTGTGAACCCAGATGGCCTCTATTATCTTGTGGAGATGAACTTATTGTGCTTGGTGGCATAGGTCAGCATAGAGTGCCAGTTGAAATTCTGAGTCTTGCACATCTGCAAGGCTGAACAGTTATCTGTAAGTGAAGTAAGTTCTTACAAAACATAGTTGTTTTCTAAAATAAACTAAATTGATGACTATGCATTTGTTTTGAATGCTTGTCCAATTTACTTTGAGTTGGCAAGAGAGCTTCCCTTTGAATTTCTCATAGGATGCCTCTGCTTCTAATTGAAAACAAAGAAAATGTGAAAGGCGTGGTGTCCTTATTTTGTAAGTAAATCTGACAGTTCACTTGAGTGAAAGTAGCCCAAAAGGTGTGGTTTTATGCTTGGCCTGTCTAGGTTTCACTCCTCCTGATGATATGGCTTTTATTTGCCTTCCTTGAGCCTAGAAATCATTCTGTATAGTCATAAGGTTAGCTAGATCAGGGAGCTTAGCCAGCTGAGAACTCACGTGTTTCTTTTAACATTGGTTTTATTTGTTGGGTAGCCAGTTTATAGATGGTACCCTGTGAATGCATGGCATAGTGGACGCTCCTGTTGAGATGAGGAAGGGAGTATTGATGAATGTGCAAGGACAGTGGGGGACAGATCTGTCAGTTCCCAAAGTATCAGGCTTCTAATTATGCCTGTGTTATGATTCTGATTGCAAGATGCAGAAGCTGAATTACTCCAAACTGCGTTTGTGTGATTTGGGTCCAGACATAATGAGCATACCTTGTTGATCCTGTTTCCTTAATGGTATAGTAATAGGCTGTGTTTGCATAAAAATACTGCTTTGTGCAAGTGCTGAGAGGGCTGTACTGTATGATTTTTCTTGGAATAATATACCTAAGACAGACAGGTGTAAGGTGTACTAATACAGTTTTTAAACTTAGTTCAGGATTTATTGCCTCCTCCCAAACCTTCCTTGGAACTGTTTATTAAAAAAATCATTAGATACTTCGTAATCTTGAGCCTGGAGCTTTAGGTGACTTTTTCACCTGTACTGCATGAAAATTAATAGTAGACAGGTTGCAGTAAAATATTTAGGAATAAGTTGTCCCTTTTAATTCTTCCCTGCCCAGGTAAAGATGAAGCTAGGATCATGTCCTAACGTAGCAGTTAAAACTAGGTGGAAAAAGTAATTCTCTGCAAGACTCTTTTTGTTCCACATCTATAAGGGAACTTTATAGCTGTTGCAGGGGAAAGGTTTGGAGCTTTGTGCAGCAAAACTGTGCCAGAAGCACTTAGTCTACAGGGATTTTTATTGCAGCCTGAGAGTACATGATTATGTATTCTTCACCTTTTTTAACAGGTTAATTTTTCTGCTATAAAGAAATACTTTATTTCTGATCTTTCAGCTTTAGCAACTTTTCCATTGCTAAAGTCAAAACTAAAAGTGAAAAGAAAACTGTTAACATGCATATTGTTTTATACTGCACAGAGTGACACTGTTAAGACAGCAGCAAAGCTCTAGGAAACCCAGATTATCTTGTTTGGTTTTACTAGAAACTGTGATGTAAGTAGCACAGCATTCACTGCTTAAATAACTTAACCTGTAGTGAAGAAGGTAAAAATCCTTTTATTGATGTGTATTCTCTGTATTGTGTCGTGTATCCCCTTCAGAGCCCTGTTTTCAACATCTTGGTATTGAGATAAATGCAGAAGTGTGACATCCTAGGTCTCCAGACTCACTGTGTTTAATAGACATGGACCTGAAAGTGTAGGCTTCAGGAATCCCAAAGCAGTCTTTCCAAGCACGTGTAATGTGTTTTACAGTGAGGAAATTTGAGAGCCTAAAAAAAAAAAATATGTCTATTCTAAGAGCAGAGATTTCAAAAACAAAATCCTCAACCAAACCAGTCCACAGCTACTCGTTTAATTTTTAATGCCAGTGTCTGTGTTGCTCTCACTGTTACGTTTTTAGCAAACAGGAGGTCTCTTTTCTAAAATAGCCTTGCGTTTGCATTTTATTATTAATATGTAATTGTTAGATTATGAAATCTTTCGAATACTCTACACTAACTAATTTTAATACAGCACATTTTTTTTCAACTGTTTCTTTTAGGTTCTTTTTACTGATTGCTTGTCATGGCAACAGGAGGTGGTCCCTTTGAAGAAGGCATGAATGATCAGGATTTGCCTAGCTGGAGCAATGAGAGCCTTGATGACCGCCTGAACAACACGGTATAATTAATCTTACCTTTCAGTTGCCATTTTATGATGTACACTAAAATTCCAAGGTAAACCCTGTTAGTGGCAGGTAACAAAGCAAAACCCAAAGCATTGTCAGGAGAGCTTTACAGGTAGCAAAACCTGTAAAAATAAGGTATATGTAAGCGAGCAGTGAGTATAGTTCAGAGGTTGTGTGAAGTGTTTTGAATAAATAAAATTAGCTTGACAAAAAATCATTGTAGGTGTCATGAAAGTGAAAACTCTAAAAGGCGTAAACAGTTGAAGAATCTTCAACAAAGAAGAAAAATAGAATTTTATCTTCATTTGAAGTTAACTTAGTACATTCTAGGATGAAATTCGTTTGAAATTTCCTGTCAAGCTATTTCTAGTATATGCAGTGGAGAAAATTGTATTTTGTAACATGAC
Source organism: Forpus xanthops (assembly GCA_032466535.1). Classification (NCBI taxonomy): domain Eukaryota; kingdom Metazoa; phylum Chordata; class Aves; order Psittaciformes; family Psittacidae; genus Forpus; species Forpus xanthops. Next base: position 5,270 of record JASSUY010028743.1, on the reverse strand, counting down.
ACTTGCTTTAGAAAACTTAGTGCATGTTTTTTACTGCTTTTTATTTCAACTGAATTAAAATGTTTATTTTTTAATCATTCAGGATAACAAATAGGGCTTTTTTTGTTTTTATTCGCTCTGCTTCTCCTTAAGGACTGGGGAAGTCAACAGAAGAAAGCAAACAGATCTTCAGAAAAAAACAAGAAAAAGCTTGGTGGGGAAGCTGAAACGAGGCTTACTAATGATATATCTCCAGAATCCACACCTGGAATGGGACGACGGAAAACCAGAACTTCTCATAGTTTTCCTCATGCTCGATACATGACCCAGATGTCTGTTCCAGAGCAGGCTGAGCTGGAAAGACTTAAACAGAGAATAAACTTCAGTGATCTGGATCAGGTTTGTGTGACTAGAATACTAGCTGCCACTATAAATGTGACTACAGAATTCATTTAGCTATCTCTTAATAATTAGATGAATAAAGAAAGCTTTCATAAGGAATTGAGGTAAAAAAAAAAGTTCATAGTTGCCATGGAAACCAAATCAAAATTCTGGTTTTGAACTTAAGAAAAGTATGGAAAGTTTAGGACCATCTTTTCCTGTGCTTGAGGGTATGCTAGCTGCCTTCACTTTCTTCCACTCAATTATTAACAAATTCCTGAGTCCTCAAGTTGGTATTGCTTACTCATCATAATTGTTTGGCACTCAGAAATACTTGTTACCTTGTTTTGAAAGTCTGTTCTGAAAGTGCCAGTTTGTGATTCTCAACTTTGTTGTTCTTGTGGGTTAAGCAAAAAAGTAGCATTAAAGACTGTTCTTCAGGGTAGTGTAGTGAAATGTATGGCATGAATAAGCCATAAGTATTTTGTGAATAAAGCACATTCATTCATTCCGTGTTCAAAATGATGAAAGCTATAAGGGGATAACTCTTTGACAAGGCATAAGTTTGTGGTAGCAGTTTCAGAATAGAGGCTTGTTCATTTTTGTAAAAGTTTCTTGTGAGCTTGTTTGGGTTGTGAAGGTTCTTTTGAAATGGGGTTCATTGCCTTGACTTAGAATATGAAAATTGAGCATAACTTCCTCCCCAAAATATTTGTTACAGCGGTTAGTATTCAAAAGTTTGTAAAGAAATGTTGAAGTTACGAGGTATCATATTCCTCAAGTGAATATGTTGCTCTTTTATTATTATATTATTATTCTTTCAAATATACCTGGTGAAGTAGGATGCCTTTTGCTATAGTAAAGGTGGAGGCCACAGCAATGATGAGGAACTAAGCTCTGAGGAGCTTCGGAACAGTTTTGCTTCTCAGCTGTTCTGGGAGGGTTGGCTTGCTTTCTGAAAGCTATGTGGCAACAATCACTGGCCCTGTCTGTAGCTAGTTTTTGGCTAACCTGTGACTAATAAGGTAACTTTAAAATCAGTCTAACAATACAGCATAACTGGTAATCCAAGCAGTGAAACTAATTGGTGTTCAGAATATATTGGAGGGAAAATTAAAGAATTAAAATAATTGTTCTTTTGTTTGTTTGTTTGTTTATAGAGAAGCATTGGAAGTGATTCTCAAGGCAGGGCAACGGCTGCTAACAACAAACGTCAACTTAATGAAAATAAAAAGCCATTCAACTTCCTGTCACTGCAGATAAACACTAACAAAAGCAAAGATCCTGCCTCAGGTTCCCAAAAAAAGGAAAGTGGGGTATCAGTGCAATGTAAAGAGTTGTTTGGACCTTCTCTAAGCAAGGATTTTTTGCCAAATTGTCAAGTCTCTGCTCAAGAAGACGGAAGGGGAGAAACAGCTCTGGATAGTAGCCAGGTATTTATTTAGCCTGGAATGTCTACAGAATATTGACTCTTAGAAAGGTTTTAACCCCTTTGTTGCTTTCCAGTCATTTTTCTAAACTGCCAAAAAGTATAACTTCATAGAAAATACTTTTCTTATTCTAAAAGGCAACTTGAGGAAAACATGAAACCAGACTTAATCATGTATTGTTCTTTAGATATCTCCTTGTTGGTAACAGAAGCGGTATTAATTTTCATCTTAGAGATTGGTTCTCTTTTACACAGTTCCAGAAAATACTCTCACAGTTTAATATTTTCCTACATTAGTGTGCTCAGTTCTGTTTTAGCTTATGTTGACAAGAAGCCCCATGCTTCAACCTTGCAGCTTCATGCATGCATTAATCTACCCTTATGAAAGCTGTTGACTTTTACCCACTCAGCAGAAGAGTGCTTATAGGATTTTATGTCATTCCTTGCGATTACTACTTTGCTGTTGCTGTCACCATGTCTTGCGCATTAACTACATTAAAGCTGTAGCTGAATGCATTCAGTAACTTCAGTGTCTTTACAGATTGTGAGCAGACTAGTTCAAATTCGCGACTATATTGCTAAGGCCAGCTCCATGCGGGATGATCTTGTAGAGAAAAATGAAAGATCGGCCAATGTTGAGCGTTTATCACACCTTATAGATCACCTTAAAGAGCAGGAGAAATCCTATCTGAAATTTTTGCAAAAGATGCTTGTAAGTTTGAGAATGTAATATATTTATTTCTGCACTGTAAGCTTTTGAGGAATTGACCATTGATGTTTTGATGGTGCTACTGGGGTGTTGGTTTTCATATGTAGTACCTTCCCTAATTCATTTTTACTGCCCCCTTACATAGCTTTTGATTTATGCCAATGAAATATTTCAGGCTAGAGAAAATGAGGAGGATGATGTTCGGACTGTAGATTCAGCTGTGGGATCTGGTTCTGTAGGTGAGAGCACATCGCTAAACATTGATGTGCAGTCTGAGGCTTCAGATACCACGGTAAGCTGCCTTTTAGTAATTAAGGTGCTAGAAATGAAGGCTTTGTTTTGGTTTTGTCATGATTGCTACTTTAGTGTCATAATCTGAAGTTCAGTTAAAAAAAATACTAGATCCCCAAGCACTCTTATCAGAAGGTGTTCATGCATGTGTGGCTATTTTAATTTTTATTTAATGTGGGGGGAAAATGAATTATTTTGTCACAACAGTATATCTTAATTATTAAAAAAAGAAATCCTTAGTCTTTCTTTGAAGTAGAATGGAACATTAAACATACGTAGGCAGACCATGCACTGGATTGATGTAGGAAGGGTAGTTCTTTGTACAGTAATTGATCTATGAGTTTGTTTCTCTTAGTGGGGAAAAATTGCTGGTCTCTGATGAGGAGATGGTTAGAAATGGGTCATTAGTGGGCCATTGCCCAGGCATCTTTATAGCAATATGGTGGAAGTATTGCCCTAATGAAGCAGTTTCACTCCTTTTTTTGGAGACATGAGCACCTTCTAGGAAATGTGTTCTGAACTGAGATACACGGTCTTTCCTTCTGTTTATAAAAGCTTTTATATTAATGTGGTATGCAATTCTTTTAGTACAACAGCACTTCAACAACTTATGTTGTACATCTTCCAATCCTACTGTACTGAGGAAAAGTGCTAGAGAGCTGGTACTCTTTTGTGCTGTTAGTACATTGAACATTCTGCAGATGAAGAGAAGTATAACATCTGTTAAAATGTTAAGAACTTTTTGTAGCTACTTTTAGCTTTGAAGGAACTCTTTCTATCCTTTTAAATAACTAAGTTGGTAGATTTGTAAAATGTACTTTTAGCTTAAAAAAAAAAAAACAAACTGAAAAATGCAAAGACCAGTGACCAGTAGAGTTTTTAAATAGCATGCATGTAAATTTACTTTTTTCTTCATCTTTGCAAAGTGGGTTTTAGTTTTATGTTTGGCTCTTCATTTTGCGTTTCATTTCTCTTTAGGTGGAGCTTGAATGTATTGCATAAAGATTGAGTATTTTTAAATATAAAAGGCTGATTGCTATATGAAGCCTGATTGTTACAGAAATTCTAAGAATGAATAAAAATATCTTCGCTCTTTAGTAGATTTTATTTTATATTAGTTATCATTATTTGACAAGATACAAGTGGGTAGATTTGTAACTTAATAAATTGCATGCTAAGTTGGAGCACCTTTTCAAAATCTAACCTACTAAATTATTTAATAAAGGAGGTATCTTTTAGTTTGAGCATTCGGCCCCGCATTGAGGACAAACTAGGGAATTCAGCTTCACAAGAACAGGTTACAGACATTGATGTTACAGCAAGCCCTAAAGGGAAAAGTGACAAAGCTGCTCTGAATAACAGGGAAATATGGCCTTGTAGGATTAATAGCCAAGAGCATGGATTGCCTTCAAAGGTACACTTAAATATTATTTTAGCCTCACTAGGGTTTATACATGGTGTTGTTTTTTGTTTTTGTTTTTTTTTTTTTTTTTTTTTTTTTACCCCTCCTCTTATCTATTTCAAATGTATTTGTTACTTAGTGAATGTTCCTATTGGCCTACTTACCTGTATCCAGCTGTCTCTTTGTTGAATTAATTTCTTTACCTAGAGTTTTAGTTTTTATTTAAATAGGAATGTTTGTCAACTTTCTTTTCTGAAGCATTTGCATTGATAGAGAAAGTACTATGTTCATAAAGGGGGTGTTCTGATCTTCTATAGAAGATCCTTCCAGTTTTGTTATTCTCTTTCTGGGAAAACATACTGTAAATGTGACTTTCAAACAGTTGTCTTGTTTACACCAGTAGTCTGTGAAAGCAAATTTAAGCCAGTACCATATACAGAAATAAACCATAGAAGAGTGGCTTTAATTTGTTCCACAAATGTTCTTGTATGGGTGTTTATATAAATATTAGGTTGGAAGGAGGAAGACTTGGAGTCTTAAGACTTAAGATTATCTGTTACCAGATTTTCTATGCTTTGTCTTTAAAAAAAAAAAAAATGTGAGTTCAATTTTTATTATTTCTTAAAATACAAGGTGCAGATGTTTTGTCAGCCTTAGTCTAAATGTAGTGCTGTGCTTGATCCTGCCCCTCTATTCTGCTCTTGTGAGGCATCACTTGGAGTGTCGTGTGCAGTTCTGGTGACCCCAACATAAAAAGGACATGGAACTATTGGAACAAGTGCAGAGGAGGGCCATGAGGATGATGAGGGGACTGGAGTACCTCTGGTATGAAGACAGGCTGAGAAAGTTGCGGCTGTTTAGTCTGGAGAAGAGAAGGCTGCGTGGAGACCTCATAGCAGCCTTCCAATATCTGAAGGGGACCTATAAGGATGCTGGGGAGAAGGCTCTTCATTAGGGGCAGTAGTGAGAGGACAAGGGATAATGGGTTAAAGCTTAACCAGAGGAAGTTTAGATTGGATATGAGGAAGAAGTTCTTTACTGTGAGGGTGATGAGGCACTGGAATGGGTTGCCCAGGGAA